>PVIU01006737.1:0-97983 GCA_004026605.1 Ondatra zibethicus
TTAGTGCATTTGACTTTTCTGATGATTGTCCGGTGGCCACTCATAGCCTATGGACCCTTCTTAGTGCATTTGACTTTTCTGATGATTGTCCGGTGCCCACTCATAGCCTATGGACCCTTCTTAGTGCATTTGACTTTTCTGATGATTGTCCGGTGGCCACTCATAGCCTATGGACCCTTAGTGCATTTGACTTTTCTGATGATTGTCGACAGACCTGACTTACCAGAGAATGTACAGTGTTTGTTTTGCTTTTCTGTTTGGTGACTTTGCTTTCTCTGAGGCTGGATTCTGAAGTTCTGGTCTGTTAGGATTTGGTTTTAAAAAAATCCCACCACCAAAAAAATAAAATAAAACCAAATCCTACCAAGTAATCCTACAAAGTAATAGTCTCTGGAAGGGCCCCTTAGCCTCAGTCCTGGTCCTGCCCCCACCACCTGTTTCCCTGACTCATCGAATAGATTGTTAGCTGTGAGCCACCCCACTGTTCCATCTGGATTCTGTTGTGACCAGGACTTGTGCTCATCAGACTGTGGGTCAGGGTTGGGATTCTGGGTATGGGTAGACAGTCTTTACCCTTTGGGTGACTCTGGTGTCATTGACCCCCACTGGGAACCTTCCTTCATATCCCATGAACTCAAACAGGGCATATTCCACAACGCCAGATTATAGGCTAAAGGTGTAAGACACTCCAATAAGTGGTGTTGCCACAAACAGAAGTTTCAAAAATAATATAACTTATACAGATCATAATATATAAAGTGATTGACCAATTTTGAAAAAGGAGCCTTGCAAGCAGTTATGTATGGCAAACATTAGCTCTTAAACTTGCTTTCTATTGCTAATAGAGACAACAGGAAGAGAGGATGTGCTGGCTCACATTGGAGGATAGTAACTTACACACATATAAAAACAAGCAGAGACACTGTTTTGTTTCTATGAAGAAGTGATCAGTAAGTTATCTTGGCTGGTTAGCTCCCTTCAAATCTCCATTGTCTCTGGAACCTTAGTTATATGGTATATGTTTTGAAATTAGTCTTTCAGTAACTATTAATTCATGTTCATAATTACCTGGTAATTATTAATAAATACAAAATAATTTTCAGTGTCATAGTCTACGTGTATTTGAGTATCTCCCTGCTGCAACCTTGCTATACACATGAGAGCAAGAGTTTGTGCATGCTCATAAACACTGACTTAGGTCCCACAGTGAAGCCATACATGACATGCAGGCATGGGCATGCTTGTGAGAAAGGATGACATTAGCACTCTGTGTGGGGGTGCTGATGTGCATAGAGACAGAAAGGGAGATGAATGCACCTGAAAGGAAAGACATGTGAATATATTCAAGACAGCAGATGAACATGCACCTCAGACAGCAGAAGCCTCTCAAGTGTTCTTGGAGTCTGAGGGCCCAGATGCAGAAGTGGTAACAGTGCCCTGGAAATTCAGCTCAGCTTTCTGCCTTGTAGTGCTGCCAGCTGCATGTCTCTAAGCCTAAAGATGGGAGGGCTGGAACTACCCTTGGGCTCAAGGTGTAAGCCAGTTGTTTTCAAATTTAGCTCTAGGGACCCTACAACCCCAGAATCTCCATGGTGCTTGTTAGAAATTGGAGATATCTACCATGCCAAACCAATTTAATATGCAGGTATGCTGGAAGTGGGACAGAAACAGGCATTGGTCAAGTTTCACAGCAAATGCTTTCTTCTTCTTCCTCCTCCTCCTCTTCTTCCTCCTCCTCCTCTTTTTCTTTCCCTTACCCCCTTTCTTTTTCTCCCTAGTACTGGGGATTGAGCACAGGGCCTTGGGCATGATGGCAAGTGCCCTACTACTCAACTACATCTCCTGCCCCACCCACCCCCTTTTTAAACTTTTTATTTTGTGATAATGTCTCTCTAATTTGCTCAGGTTGACCTTGAACTCTATCTATTCCTCTAGGTTAGCCTTGAACTTACAATTCTCCTGCTTCAACCTCCTGAACAGCTGGAATTACAGGCCTGTGTCATTGTGCCTGGCTGCTTTTCTTCTTAACATACTTTTAATGAAGAATTGACATCCAGAAAGCTTTTTGACAAGTTGTAGCTGTTAACTGTAGAGTTTGAGGATCATCCTCAAACCACACCATCCAAACCAGCCTATTTGCACACATCTCTATCACCTCTAAAGTTCCTCCCTTCTCCTTTGTTGTTGTCATTGTCACTCTTAGTGGATGTGCTGCAGGCGGGGTGAGCTTCAGAGTCTCATCTCTGTGTGTAGTGCACCTTGTCAAGGTTAGAGAAGGAGATACTGGCGCCAGCCTGGCCTTGAGCTGTTGATCTTTCTTCTGAGTGATAGGTAGGACTAAGGGCCCATTTGTTAAATGTCTTGTGATTAAACCCCTAAAACTCAGTGGTGGGGATGTGGAAATACAAAAATAGAGAGTGTGATACAAGAGGCCATGAGGCTTGGCAAACTGAAGGAGTGGGTGATTTGGAGGAGTGTGTTTGCAATGGGGTGGGAATAAGAAAGCAGATGCCCAGCAGAGGAGACGGTGCTGTATGTGGCTTCTGTATGACTTCAACAGATTGGCACCTATTGTTAATTGCTCCAGCACACTCCTTGTAGCCCCAGCTGTGTTGAGAGCCATAATTCCCATTCAAAAAATTTTTTGAATTCCAAGTATGTGCCAGGCACTGTGTTTTGTGCTGAGCTTTCAAGATATAAGTAGGAGTGCCCTTAGCTATGCAAGGGCTGTCCAAAACCTTAAGTGGAATGAGTTCTCTTGTCCTGGTCCCCTCTCTGACTAAACTGAGGAGTGGCTTGTGCTACCCTCTGGTCACTTTGCCATTCTTCCAGGTGTTTGGGGCCTCTAACTGTTTCACATCTTCCCCATGGCATCAGGTCTCTGCTGCCCTCAGTCCCCTCAGCTGGCTCCTAGCTCACCATCCTGCCACAGAGGTGCATGGCTTCCCTTCTTTTTTGTGTCCCCGGCAGCTGCTGACTCACATGGAGTTGTAAAGAAGGGTGACTGAGATAAAACAAGCCAAGCATAGTGGATCAATGCCAGATGGTGGATCAATGTTTTGGGGTTACCCAAGTGTATGGCCCTTGATGTTGGGGAGGATTTGAGAGGGTGACATAAAGGAACCATTGTCTTCTGGTTCCCCATAAGCAGATTCCTGAGACAAACAAGGGTTTGCGTTCAGGTGGTCTCCTTGGTAGATGATCCAAGAATCAGGAGTAAGAGCTAGCAGAAAGATACTGACCATCATAAGTGTCCTATGAACAGCCCCTGGAGGCCATAAGACTCCATCTCCCTGTGAGGAGTCTGCACACGGCCTTCTGGAGCAGAGCATAGGAAGAGCAGTGGTCTCTGGAATCAGGGCTGCCTTTGTCTCTTTAATTTGACTGCACCCTTTGGAGCTGAATGTGTGTGAAGACTGAATGGGCTCCGCATTTCTGAGGCTTGCTCCAAGACAGAAGTCAAGCACAGGGAACATTGAAGCCACAGTGCACTAAGCTGGGATAGTGTGATCCCCATCCCATGTGAGCTGCAGCCCTGGGTCTGAGCTGTTGGCTGCTGTCCTCTGCATCAGTCACATGCATGCTGTTTGTAAGTGGAAAAGTATTTAAAGGAAAATGCTTATGTAGGCAGATTTAAGGATCGTAGGCTAAGAATGCAAAGCTGAGTGCTGTGCTGTATTATAGGGTCCTGAAGAATGAGTCTCGTCTCCACTTTAACTCCTTGTAGCCTTCCTCCAAGGGTAGTGTGGGGCTGGGCTCTGAGATGCTCTACAGAGGTGATAAGGATAGGTAGGCCTAAGTGTGGAGCACAGGGCAGTTAGGGAAATGGCAGAGGCAGATGGGACGTCAGCCACTTTATTTCCACACTCTCCATTCATGAATTATGGAGGTTTGAGCTACCTGTCCCTGACACTCATTTGTGGAGAGGGATGACTGCAGGAATTGGTGGTAGGCGATGACAGTAGTTTCCCGTGCTTCACAACACAGCTCTCTGTCATGTACCAGACACCCTTGCATGCCAAGCTCTGTGTTAGACCTCAGACAAGTCCTTTCCTTGAGGCCATGTCATTTGGCTTCTCTGAGCCCTGCATCATAGAGACCCAACTTCAGCCTCTTAGGGATCATAATAACATCTCTCTCTCTCTCTCTCTCTCTCTCACACACACACACACAAATGTGTTTTGGGGATCGTACAGATCACATACACTCACACTAATAATGTATATTGCCAGCATATCTCTGTGCCAGTCAGACTGCAGTTAAAACCTAGAGTCAGTGGTCCTAACCTTTAACCAGCCAATTCACCAGTCAGCAAGCATCTGCTTTGTCCTATTTAGATAGTTAGAAAGGCAAAGCCTGACGAATAGCCCCATGGGAGCTGGAGCTGGTGCCCTGGGCCCCATGCCCTCTTGTTTCTTTTCTGGTTTTGAGGCTTTTGAATATGATACTCAGGCACCTTCTAACCTTGTTTTCACACTAGAGAGCTGAGTGAACAAAGACTTCCTGGAGAGAGTAGAGCTCATCATAAGCTGCCGTGCATGGGCCTGGGACAGAGGAAGTCCTCGTAAATGCCAGCTACTATTTTAATCTGCTGTGTTAGCCCTGCAGAAGGGTCAGAAAGAGGGGAACAGTCATTTCTGGAAATGGCTGGGTGGGGGGAGGAAGGAATCTATAAAAACAAACCTAGGATAAACAGCTGCCGATGACAGAGGCCCTGAAAGCAAGCAGCTTCTCTCAGTGCTGTTCCATTAGAAGGTCACAGGCTTGTCCTCACAGGGCTGAGGACAATGGTCACCAGAGGAGAGAGGGGGTGACCTTACTACTGAGATGCCCAGACTCTGGGGTTCCCAAAATGAGATCAAGGACTAGTGGGTTCTGTCCATCTGGGCTCCTTGTGCTTGCTGCCCTCTCTACTGTCATACTGTGGCCTGCATACCATTGTGTATGTGACAATGTGATTTTCCCTACAGTACTTTTCCCTTAAGCCAGCCTTTCCCTCCTGTAGGCCTCCCATTTACGGGCATTTTCACACTCAGTACAGGAAGTAGCCAATTTCGCAGGAAAGGCCATTTGCTGCCGCCCCCCCCCCCCAGTAAGAGCACCTGCTGACTGTCCTAGATGTGTATGGTGATCTTGTCCAAGCCTCAGTTGCAGGGCCTTGGAGGATGACCCTGGCAGCTCTTACTGGGCCACACACACTTGGCAGCTCAAGGCCAACCATGAGCACAACCTCCTTCCAGTCCTTCCTCATTAGGGGCTTTCACCTGTTTCCTTGGAAGAAACAAGAAGGTCGTTAAAATGTAAATATTTCTTGGCATCCCCAGTGGCTTAGTTTAAGTTGGCAGTTCTCTTTGACACTACTGAGGGAATGTTTCTTGTGTTTGCTGAGCAGACCTCTTGGTCACCCCACCTGTTAGCTGTGCTACTTCTGCCATGTATGGAACACGCTGGCTGCACCATGTTATCTAAGCATTATTAAGGTCACTCTTCCACGCTCCCACTGTCTTCCTCTCTTCTGGAATTCTTGCCTGATGCTTGCTCCTTCATCCTCTGTTAGTCCCTCCCCTCCTGGTCTATCCTGTACACCCCTAACCTATGATTCCAAGTCTTGGTGATTCTGTCCCTCCCCAGCCCACTCTGTCTCTGCTCACTAGCCGTTCTCTGGCCTGAACTATGTTTCATCTTGGATATTTCCTGCTTTCACCCAATCAGGCCCCAAACATAGCTGTCATGGAACTCACCACAACTCAAAGAGATTTCTAGACTCTACGGGGGACTATCTTAGTTTGCGTTCTATTTCTGTGTTAAAATGTTGACTTAGAGGAACCCGGAGGCAGAGGCTGGTGATCTTTGAGTTTGAGGCCAGTCTGGTTGGCAGAGCAAGTTCCAGGACAGCCAGGGCTACACAAAGAAACCTTATCTCTGGGGTAAAAACAAAACAAACAAACAAACAACAACAACAAAAAAAAAACACTGACAATAAACAACTTGGGAAGGAAAAGATTTATTTGGCTTACACATCCCCACCACAGTCCATTATCGAGGGAAGCCAAGTCAGGAACTCAAGAAGGGCAGTGACCTAGAGATAGGAACTAAAGCAGGGGGTGGAGGAATGCTGTTTATTGGCTTGCTCCCCCTGGCTTATACAGCCTGCTTCCTTAGACCACCCACAGTAGACTGGGCCCTACCATATCAATCATTAATCAAGAAAGTGCTGTACAGATTTCTTATAGGCAATCTGATGGAGTCATTTTCCCAGTTGAGGTTCCTCTTCCCAGATGCACTTAGCTTGTGTCAAGCTGATAAAAAAATCCAGCTAGGTCAGGGACCCAAGACCAATGGTATCCACTGACTTTAAAGATATTGTAAGCAACTTGCCTCTATTATGTGAGTATAGGGAAAGAAGTTAGAGAAAGGCAAAGGCTCAGCATCCTGCAGCTTGTTACTTGGGCCTAGTGTCTCTAGGTCTCTGATACAATGTCTCTGCAGCTCCCTGAGTAAGAGAGCTTGCTACTTGTGAAGTCTGGGGAGCTGTGAGGCCTATGTTTAGCTGACAGCTCCTTTGTGTTTGCATGGAGTAGAAGCTGTAAATTCTTACTTCTAACCACAGCCTCCCTAGTCCTGGCCTTTCCTTTCTCTTCTCCTATTCCCATCTGTGCTACTAAGGCCAGTGGTGGACACTTAAAGTGATAGTAAACAGCTTGTCTCCATCGGCTGAGTACAGGGAAGGTAGTTGTCCCACACAAATCCAGGTAGACACATCTGCAGTGCATTTGCCTGCTAGACTTGGTTGCTGGGGGAATATAGTGAGAAGTCAGCTTCCAGAACACTGTCACCTAACTGCTTTACTGTCAGATGTCCCCATGTGTCTTTCACTTCGGGTTAGCTGATCCAAATTAGGTGTTGCTGACACTGACCATAACAGTGAGACTGAAGGTAGAAATGTGCCTGCCATCTTTTACTTGTCCCAGGCTTGTCTGTTTCCATGCCATGTCATGGCCCCATGTCTCGCCTCATTGCTTTGCTTTATAAGCCTTATTTAGCAAGTGGTTGTATTTACTTTGTGCTTGCTTGGCTCTACCGGTAGAGATACAAAGCCAGGCTGGACAGAGTGCTATGGCTTCTTCAGAGCAACATCTCTTCTGAACACACCTTATTTAACAAAAGCTTCAGGGCCTTTCAAAGCCACACCCCTCTCCAGCCTGGATCCAAAGCTAACCATACATGCTATCTTGGGGAATCCACAGGAGAATTCTGGAGAATTATCGGCAAAAGTCAAGAGAAGGAAGGTTTCCACGAGCTGACTGGAAGGCTCACTGCATACAGATTCAGGGAATACAGTGGTATGTACAGGAAGTAGCCTTTTATGAAGCTGGGTGTGTGGCAAACTCTGCTTCAACTGTACATAGTTTGAATTTGACCAGTCCTTAGTCATATTGGTGACTCAAGTGTTTGTATTTCCAGGAACAAGGTTCTGTGTGATCCTTGCAGTAGCTCTAAGGATAGCTAAGGGACTTTTCTGTCCTCCCACAGGGCACAGGGCCTAGCCCTGGGTTATCTGTGAGCTACCAATCAGCTCCTGCCTACCCTAGAAAGCAGGGACTTGAGAATCTCTGGCCATCAGCTGAGGTATGGGACAGCCTCTAACCCTTTGAGAACAGCCTGAACTTGCACAGGCCAAGGAATGTGTTTAAGTAGCTTCCTTGCTTCTCCCCTACTCCAAACAACTGACAGTTGTCCTCTAGAGAATGCCATCAGTATTTGTTTTCTTGTCACGTGGGAAGCATGTGTTTGGTCTGCATGGACATCATGTGATTCTTATAATTATAGTTCCGTTCTGTCTGTGGCCATGATGGTGATAATGTCGATTCTTCTGGACAGAGCAACACAGATGTGATGCACACACATACACCCTGGTTGAAATTCAGTTCAGTGTCAAAGTCTGAAGCTGGCAGGATGTGCAAGTATAGTGAGCCTGCCTGTTTTCCTGGGTATGCCTGCACCATGCCCAGCTGTGCGTTCATTCTGCTTGCATGTCCCCAGGTGAGCACATACTGAAGCTTGTCACTATGATGGATTCAGATCTGAGGCAGCCTTACCCTAGACACTTGAATTTAAGAATGTGGACAGGGTGGGTGCAGGTTGCTGGACTTCAGCAATGGGAACAATCACCTGGTGCTTGGTACAGAGGGACTCATCCCAGCTCACATTCCCTAGTTATAACTACCTCCACCTTTGGAAGAGGTGAGCTCAAGGTACTCACACCAACTTGTTCTTTGGTGGGTATTCCCTCTGGACAAAATGTAATGTCTTGTTGTGATGGAGGCTGCAGAAGGAAGGCATGTATGGCTCAAGTGTAGTTCTGATCTCCAGGCAGTAAAGAAGCAGAGAAGAAGCATGTACATATTCATTCTCCTCCTCTTTCCAACTAGCAAGCAAGACCCATCACACATAAATACTTTTAATTTTGCTTGCACAGCATGAGAATTGCTAGGTTTGTTTTACTACTGAAATTGAACACTTCTAAAGAAACATAATGGCATTATCTTTCCTGACAGGTAGGAGGGGAGTTCTGCAGGAGATATATTCCCCCACAGCCCTTTGGAAATGAGACGCCACTGCTTAGTACTGGTAGGGAGATGAAGGGTCTCACTCCTCAGTGGCTCCCTCTGCAGGTTCTTGGTCCCCAAGTCCTAGGGATGAACAGAGTTGGCTGGGCTCCTGCAGGAGTCAAGTCATGGACATCTCCAGAGGTGTGATACTCAGTACTCTCCCTGTGGCTACTGTGCCTCTTGTTTATTATACCTGCTTTTCTGTTTACACACGTTTCGGTTCTCTACTTGGCTTCCTGGGCCCACTCTGCCCTCTATGCATCTCTCTTTTCTGCTATAAATTCTTCCTTAAAAATCTGTATTAGACATCACTGCATCTGATGGAACTTGCAGACAGACATTTGTTTGCTAATTGTGTCTGGGTGTTAGTTCTGGGCAGCCAGCTGGATGGTAGACATTTCTGTGTGTCTGCTCTCTTCTGGTAATTACCGTATTGTTTGTACTTGATGGGGAGTGGGGCGGAGATTAGAGGTTTTACAAGGTCCATTAAAGGAAGATTCTCAAAGAAATCCCTAAGATTTCATGGAGCATAGGGGCCAGTTTTAGTGAAAATTATTTTGGGAAATTTTTTTATAGATTATGTTTAAAATAATTTTCTCTACTCTTTCTGGCTGATGGGAATGTGAAATGGCACAATCTTTGTGGAAAACATCTTGGCAGTTACTAAAAACATTAAACATAGAATTGCCATATGATCCCTGGAATTCCATTCTCAGGTTTATGTCCTAAAGGACTGAAACTGGCTACTTGAATAGTTACATATGCATATTCTTAAAACACTCTTCACAGTAGCTAAAGGCTAGGCCATTCCAAATGTTCTTCTGTGGCTGACTGTATAAGCAAATTTTGATAAACCAATATAACACAATTTTATTTGTCAAAACAGCAGTAGCAAAGGGGAAAAAAGGGATTGATAGCTGCCACTTTAAAAAAAAAAAAGGCTGTATATCTAAAACTGCTGGCTTAGGGAAAGAAGGCAGACACAAAAGGTCACATTATATGAAGTCCAGAATAGGTTAACTCAGCAGAATGCAGGCATGTTTTCCAGGGGTCAGTGAAAGGGACAATGAAAGAAACTGCTTTGTGTGTGTACGTGTGTGTATGTGTGTGTGTATGTATGTGCTTGTGTGTGTGCATGTGTGTGTATGTATGTATGTGCGTGTGTGGGTGTATAAGGTTTTTGGCAAATGAGCTCTAAGGATCCTCCTGCCTCTGCCTTGCCGGTGCTAGGATTATAGTTCAGCAGTAACCGTGCCCAGCTTTTTATGTGGTGATGGAGATCCAAATTCCACTTTCTCATGTATTCTCAAGAAGCATTTACTGAATAAGCCTTCTTCCCCAGACCTTCGAGTACATATTCTTTCTCAAGGAAGTCTATATTGGTTGTTGTTTTGTTTTGTTTTGTTTAGTAGACTTTTTTTTTCTGTCCTAAAAGGCATTCCATGGCCTAGCTCTGATTTGCTTTGATTCTTGGCTCTTTACTCTGTCCTCTTAAGAACCATCTTTCTTTCCTAAAGCCCAGATATATCCATTTATAGACCACGAGTGTGGAACATTTTCCCCTCAGAGTACTGATGTCAGGTAATTGGGTTGGCATTCTCAGTCCACCTCTTAATTTTGTGACCGTAGGAGATGGTGTGTGAACCCCCGAAGGCTGCCCAGTGAGCTTGTGATAAAAGGTGGCCTTGCAATTTTATTGAGGGCTTCCCCTCCATCTGAGCTGCCCACTGTGGCAGTCACTTTGATGATAAAGACTACAGCTCCCTGAGATACAGGCTGCAAACAGCCTCCTCATCTAATGATAGAACACACATGGCTGCTGGCAGTGGGAGATGCTCTGAATATTAATGAACTATGTTTCACTTTTACTACCTTTCCATTAGGTTTTCATGGAGATGGTGTTTGTGAGTGAAGTGCATGAGCTATAGGTGGGTGTTTGTTTTCTCGACAAAATGGCAAACTTCATAGCCAGAAGAAGCCAGGGCAGGAGAAGCAGACAGCCAGCAAAGTGCTGATGAACACTAGCAGGCTGTGAAACAAGGCCTGTGAGTTCCCATATTTCCCCGCAGTCTCAGGCAGATTCATGCAATGGTTCCTGATGTTCTTCACTTATCCCTCATGTGACAGAGAGATTTTTAATTTAGTATCGGGTGCAACTGTATAACCATGGCAGCTGCCTGTCCTTCCTATAAGTGGTTCTAAGCCTGGAGTTTACATGCCAAACTTCAGCCTCTTACCCCTCAACCCTCATCTGCTGTCTAATGTCTTTCTCCCAAACCAAAGTAGACACTACCTCCAGTTTGTCACATTGTGACATCTGTGTGGTTTGGTGGAATGATGGGACCACCAGGTAATGGGACACTTGTCCACAATCCGGAACAATATGGGGAGGGGATGCTTTGAGACCCAGATTGACAAGCAAGAGAGGCGCACGTGATTCTAGGACCAGAGTGGCTCTGAGCTGGGCAGAAGTGACTCCTCCACATAGGAGTGCTTATGTCTATGACTTGTCTTGCCTTGGGGAGATACACCTGTTGGAGCTCTAAGCCATCTGTTGATGGGATGAGGATTCTAAATTACATGGATGGAGTGATAGTAGATGTCCATAATTGAGCTAGATGGCAGAACCACACTCCCACCACTAGCTGGTGTCTTTTGAAGAATGTGAGAACATGCTTGTCTTTGTCAGGGAGGAGCATGACGAATTGTTTGAGAGTTGGAGGAGCAGATGGAATTTAGCACATTTATTTCATGAGACAGAAAGATCAAAGGGATTTTACTAATTTAGTGTGCCTGTTTCTGCAGGTCAAATGAGAAACCTGGAAAGCCATAAGTACTGAATGATGTAGCCCACTCAGACTGAACCATTTTTGATTGTTTATTGATTGGGGGAAATAGGCTTTCCTGCTTTCCCAATTCCAAGTTTTGCCTCAGCTTAGAATCAGTTACTTCAAGGAAAGACAACACTCTATGTTTGTAAAAAGTGGCTTATTTTAGAGTTGGATTATCATTCGTTTCCTATATTGAACTTACGATAGCATTTTAGTGCCTACTGCATGTGGGGTACATGTGTTGAGATGAGTCACACACTATTAGAGAATAAAGATACTGCATGTGGATAAATTTCCAGGTGCCTGACATGTATCTATCTCAGTGTCATAATGTAAATACTTTTGTTTTTCTAGACAGATAATTAACAAGACAGTACTAATAACACCATTAGCCTTCTGCTACAGCATAGAGGATGAAAGACAGTGGCATTCAGTAAGCACCTGCTAAAGCCAGGGGTCTCATTTATGTTTCAAGGTAGCTGTTATCATTTCTGTCTAGTAGATGAGAAATGGAGTTGCTAGCATGCAGTACCACTAGGATCCAGGGTAGACTGGTCTGCCACAGGGTGTGTTCTTTGAGTTGAATTTTTTCCTTATCCTCGCATTGTCATTATGAGTTCATTGAAATGTGTTCAAACACACAGATGCATATATATATATATATATGTATATATATTGGATATACATATATATATTGGATATATATATTGGATTCCCATTGCTTTAAAGCTAAAAGGCTTCAGGCATACAATACATTCACCCTGCATATAGTGTCCTAACTAGAGTTCCTGTGTGCTCAGTACCTGTTTTGTACCAGAAATGTTACATATAGTATCTGTTCTTTGGGACTCTTGCAGGTAGGTAATATCACTTTATAGATGAAGAAATAAGCTCAAACGGGTTAAATAAAATTGTCCATGATCCCATAGCCAGTAAGTGATACAGAGCCTGCCTTTCTGCCTCAAAGTGTGTTGTTCTGCCAGAATAGTTGGTCTCTGATCCTCAGCTGTCCTTGCTCACCATTGTGTGAATCAGCCCCTCCTCCACTGGCTTCTAATGTCATGAACTCATCTCTTCATGTTTCTAGTACTAGGTCACCAAACTTGTTGGAAAACATTGTAAGAGCCCAGGGATCCAGATTCTAGCCTCAACCTGGGGCTGTCCTTGACTTCTAGAACAAGAACTGTAAGCCCCTGGCCCTTGCTTCTTACTCTCCTGGCATTTATCACAAATAAGTTAGAATCTAGATATGCTCTATCTACACAGTGTATAGGCACCTTATGCTAAATGTATACACACATGACTTTTGTTTTTTATAATGTTTGTAGATGTTATTTTGATGAATAGTATACACACCTTTTAGGACTTTTTGGAATTTTAAACTTTCTCAATTGGAAGATAGTAAAACTCAGTTACTATCATGAGAATCTCACCCCTCCCCACCCACAACCCACTCACAGAAGGATAGAGTTCCATTTTATGTTGGGAGCCAGGTCTCTTATGTCTACATCACAGGGAATGCACTTTTAACAGGACTGCTACGTGATCCAAGGACTTGAAATCAAGACGAGTGCTACACAGAGCTAGGTCCTGAACTTTGTCCTTGTAAGGGAGCAGTGACATTCAGTAGGCTTCTGGTACTCATTCTGCAGCCAGACTACATGAGCTAAGCCTGTGGAGGTTTACTTTCTTTCCTTTTTTTTTTTTGTGGGAATCAAAGATATCTTTGAGTTTATGTACAGATTATGAATTTTGTCCTAAGCAGTCATATGTGCCAAATAAAAATTTATTCTAAACATTACTAAATGTATGTGTTTCTTTTTAATGAGAATGTTTGAGATAGATCATAATTAGATATTTAGGTCACGTTGGTTTCTTTGAGCACTTAGACACTGGCTTAGCTTAAAGAAAAATGTCACCTGCTTATATACAGCATTAGTATACTTACTGCTATATCAAAAGCTTCTTCCTTAAGCTCCCTAATGTTTCTAATACATATGCTTTTAAAATCATCTCTTTATATATTCTGGCTTGCGATGATTAAACTTTCCTTAGAAGGAGAAATAATAGTGCCACATATCTCCCTGCAACTACTTTTTCCTCTTAGAAAAAAAATCTTAATTTATTAATTCATTATCTATTTTTAAAGTATAATTTTGCACTTGCCGGGGCACTACCATGTATACTATTTCACGTGCTCATCAGAGCAGCTCTGTTTCATCCCCATCTGCACATGTGGAAATTGAGAACCTGACTTGTCCTATGACACAGAGCCAGGAAGGAGTAAGCCAGCTGGTCCTTAGTCATAGCCGCGCATCCAGCATTAGGGCTCACAGCCTGCTCCACTTGGTCCTTCAGGGTTTGAGAGTTGCCGAGGGTAAGGACTAAGCTTTCATTTTGTACCTGACAGTTTCTCATACTGATTTTACTGTGTACAGGGCCAGGTTAAATGATTCTAAGCAACAGTTACTGCTGAGGGGCAATGGGGACGAATCCAGAAGAACAAGTCTTAACCACATTACGTATGTGGTATAAGGCCGTCTTATGTAAAAGAAAGCAGAAATCTGTTGTCACTTTCCCCTAATGTGAGCACTGTATTAATTATAATGGTGGAGGCCTCATCAGAGCGCTAAGTAACCAGCCACTGCCATGTTATTTAACATTCAACTTTATCAGCAATAGTACGAGATGTTTGGACAATGGAAACCATGGATTTACAGGGATGTATTAACCAGCACTACAGCACTACATGTATGGGCAAAACCAGGATAAAGAGAAGAAATTCCCACATAATCTTATCACTGGGGCCCTTAAAGAGATCTTGGCAATTAGATAACCCTATTCCTCATCAAGAGATTTCCTATTCAGCCACATTCATCCTAGGTCCAAGGCCCCAGATCTTCAGGTCACAATTTGCAGACCTGTGAACCAGGTCTCACCTGGAAAGAGCTGGAAGGAGCTGGAAGGAGCCCTTGCCTCACAAGGGGCCAGCTCTATGTCTCTGCTCTGGGTCCTTCCTCATCCCCTGACTCTGTGTCTAATGCTCATGCTACTAATTGATGGCAGATGCTCTCTGCAAGCAGATTTTAATGTAAATATGGTAACTGATGAACTGTTAAAGCCCAGCAGCGTGGTCTAGAGTTCTCTTGGACCCAGATTGTCTCTGGAGTACTTTGCCTGCTATCCTTTTAAACCTCTCCTGTCAGCTGTTTACTAGACCCAAGGGCCAAGGCTGTCCCAGCCTCACAGTGTTCTCTACATGAGCTCTTACTCAGTAAGGGAAGGCAACCATGGATGCCAGGTAGCATAGAAAGCCACCTTAACGCCTTTATCTCTGACCCCTGCTGCAGAAGCTCTGTGTTTCTCATGCTTATTTACTCATGTCTCTTTCCCCTTTCTGCCTCATTCTCATTTTATAATTTTGGAGCTGGAAATCTCTAGGCCCCAATTAGTCCTGATTCTTCTCTAACAAAGTGTAAGCCCTGACTTTGGAGTTCTGAGCCACAGGATTACACGTGAGGTGACACATTACTCCCTCCTAGAGCAGAGGGAGTTGGGTCTTCAGGGATGGGAAGATGTAAGGGAGAAAAGTCCAGCTGGAGCTCATGGATCAGAATCATCTCAGCCCTTTCCCTGCAGCAGGCCAGGTAGAGAGCCCATCACTAACACGTGGTAGTCAGGACAGGATGAGTCTACCTCCAAGGAACCTACTGTTTGGTTAATAATAAGTGATATTGGGTGAAGAAAATTCTGAGCTATTTCACAAGAAATATTTGTTTTCATTCCCAATTGGATAGCAAGCTGATTCCTTTTCATAGGAGACCATGTAACAAAAATTTCTTGAGGATGACATACTTTATACCAGCTATTCCTCAGTCCCAAGCACTTCGTGGACTTCACTGTAGTGACTGAATTAGACAACCCCGTTACCTATGCTTTTCCCACAGCAGAGCAGACCACCCTGCCAGAGGTCCCTTTGTTCCCTTTTGGGGAGGACACTGTGGAGTTCCTAGCTGTATTGGCACCCCAGCCAGTGTGATTCTCAGCCTCTGACAAGAGTAGTCTTTAGCGCTGACTCTGAGTCTGGGGCTGACAATTAGGAGAGGTTTCATTTTGAGTGTCTTTCAGTTGACTTGTTGATGTCGGGGCCCGAGTTGTAGGGACAACGTAAGGTCTGAGCTTTAATGAGACCAGAATGAGGTTATAATGTATTTTGATATGCATCAACTCCTAAATGTATTCCAGAGTCTTCTGAGTTGCTGGTTAGCCCTGGAGGTATTATGTATACGTGTGGGAGAGCTCTCCTTTAATGGACAGTATTTTTAAGTTTGCTGACTGGATGTTGGTTAGGTGGGAGATGAGAAGAAGGAAAATTATTTTATACAGGAACTCATCTCTAGTGCTAAAAATAGTCCAGGGAATCATATGATTGATAGGCAAATGCTGCCCTAAGCCGCATTATTCTGGAAGGATTTGATGTTAATGTGGGATGTGGGTGAAGACTGTGAGCAGCTGGTCCTCTGAACTCCCCTGGGATCACACCCCTCATGCAGCAAGTGGGAGAAACCTGACAGCAGCCACCACTGGCTTCTATTTTCTGGCCTTGATCCTTTCCCAGACTCCAGAGGTGAGAGGTGAGAAGCCTTCCCCCTCTCTAGTCTGACTGCTCTCAACTGCTTCTGCTATTCAAGGCCAAGGTATCATTTGCTAATCGTCTTTCCCAGTGCTAGAGAGGGCTGGAACTGAAAACTGTAGAAAAGTATAAGGAGTGAGAGCTGGCAGGACAAAGGCAATGCAAAGAGGGTCACCTCTCAGTATCTGAGTCACTAGCTCTACAATCATTTGGTCAGGACCTCAGCGGGATGGGAGAGAGGGACAGGATGTTGTGTGGATTGGCCCTGTGGTATGTGACTCCAGGCCCAGTGGGCCATGTGTCTGCCAGCCTTGGCAGCATCTGACAGTGGGCCGAGGGTGTCAAAAATGTGTGTTGCTTAAGAACAGATGTATACTTTGGCTGTGTTCAGATCCACAGCTTTGTAGAAGTACCCTTGAAACTAGTGGTTTCCAGTGGTTTTGCCCTTTTCTGGGAAATTCATTCAGTATCTGGATTCTTCTCTCACCCAATCATGTGTGCACCAGGCCAAAAACTGCCTGAGAATATTAGTAAACACAAATATAAATGGTTTGAACCAGAGTTTTGTTTAATTTGGGACAAGAGGGGTTGTGTACTAGGCTGGTCCTATATCTTAGGATTTTCATATGCAAAATCCAGGAAACGGTATCTCCTCCAGGGACTTGCAGTGTTGATCTTAGTGAGATGTGCCTGGTAGAAGACTTTAGACATGGGTTGCGCAGACTGAAGTACAGATTGAGGCAGCACACACCCTTTGTTAAAGCCCAAGTTCCTGAGCAGTACCAAATGTTCTGCGTTTGTTATATTTGTGTGTTTTCTCCAGCAGTGTATCCTGCATCTCAAGCATCTAATCATGCCTGGTACCTAACAGATACTTGGCATGGATATTATTGAATGTTATAATTACTGTCCAAAGGGACAGGCATTCAGAGTTTTGAATTACTTACGAAACTCTACAATAGTCACCTCTAAATGAGTAGGATGCTTATATATGAACTTTTCTGTCTTCTAGGGTCTGACCAGGCAGACAAGTCTGTATGCAAGAGTTTGTAGATATCCTCAGCTCTGGCTGAGGTTGAATGATTCCCCCCATTCAGGGTAACTTTATACTTACATAGGTGAAGGAGTGCTCCCTAGGCAAGATGGTGTGCTATGTTGCCCTACTGGAGAGAAGGAAAGAGGTGTTACCATTATACTGTTACTGTTCCTTGACCTCGGTTTGGAGCTCTCAGCTAAGGTTGGTTTGTTTGGTTTGTTGATTTAGCTTTTGTTTTATGACTTTTTAAGACAGGGTCTCACTCTCTTTATAGCCTAGCCTAGCCTGGGACTCACAATCCTCCTGCCTTGCCTTTTGAGTCCTGGGAGTGCAGCATACTCAGGTATCAGTTGAGTTTTAAAAGAGCCACCACTTGATCATAAAGCATTTCCTTATCTCAAGAGGGCTGTTTGTTTGAATTTTAAAAAATGTATTTACGATAGGACATTATTTTTGAAAAGTTAAACTAAAACCATAATAGTGTGTGCTGTATGTATGTGTTCATGTGCTTGTGTGCATGATGGTGCACTTGCATATGGAGGGCAGTGAGCATCATGGGTGCCTCCTCAATAGTCTTCCACTTCAGTTTTTGAGACAGGGTCTCTTCTGAACATGATATTCGCTGACTGGCTAAGCTGGCTGGCCAGTAAGGTCCAGGGATTCACCTGTCTTCATGCCTCCCCCCACTTCCATCACTGGGGTCACAGATGCTGGCTACCGTTTAAGACTTTGACATAGGTACTGGGGATCTGAACTCAGGTTTGATGCTTACCAACTGGGCCATTTCCCCAGCCCCCACAGTGCATCTGGAATAGAGTAAACCTGTATTTCTCTGTAGCCATTGTCAGCTATCACTGAGCTGCTAGGCCCTAACCTGAACCAGACCAAGTGTTTTCATTCATGGTGCAGGTGACCCAAGGCCACTGGCAGGAGCCAGACAGACACTCCACTTGGACAGAGCTTGGGTGTAGAATTTATTTAGTGGGTGGGGGATAGAAGAAGAGAGAGGGAAAGAGAAGGAAGAGGGGAAGGGGAGAAGGGAGAGAGGCAGAAGCTGCCTCTTTAGAAGAAGGAAAGAGAGAGAGAGCCTGGGCTGGAAAGGAGGCTGGAGATCAGCTTGCCTGGGCAGGAAGGGGGAGATTGGGAGTAGGTGGGACTTGTCTCTTAAAGGGACAGGGTACCCAGGTGACAGGCCAGGCCAGCAGATTTACTTTTACAATATTCACACCTTTCTCTTATAATAAAAAGGCGGGAAGTTAGGCATGGCAGGCTGAGGGGTTTGGGATATCAGGTTCTCAAGACTGCCTCCTGCTTACTTTTGGGCAGTGAAGTCATTCTTGGGGGGCCTGAGAAAGCTACATGCTGGTCACATCCTGGGGTAGCTGGTTAGCTTTACTCCTGTCCAGGATTTGTGGTGTGGAACTGTCCCTGTCCAGTGTCTCTTGGACCTGGCAAGGTGTTGGTTGGCAGAGCAGAGGACAAAGTTTTTTTGGTTTTTTTTTGTTTCTTTGGTTGTTTGTTTTGAACAAAGTTAAGTTTAGGACGAAAAATTTTTTCAGGACCAGGGAATTGAGAGGGGTGTATCTGACCTGTTTAAGGTGAATCCTTCAGTTTGGTTCCCTGGAACTCACAGAATTCTTTGAGTTTGTAAAAACATAAGTTTTAGACACATATATTGTATAAACAGCAGCATAGCTATACCAGAATGACTGTGACAGATGTTTTTGTACAATGAAAAGTATTCTTAGAAAATGACCAAAGAGAATTTAAAATCTTGACCTTGCAGTAGTGGTAGCAGTAGTACTTTGCCGGAGTTAGGTTAATAGCTCATCTGCATTTTATTGATAATGTTAAGTCTATGAAAGGCAGTGTGATAAAGAAATGTGATAACTTGCATTTGTCCTCAGACCTTTATAACTTCCTCTGAAAGTTTGGAGCTTGGTCTATATTTATAGCTCCTTCCTAATGTATCAATAGCCCTTTAAGACCATAGGAGGAAAAAACTATCTGTTGAAAAGTTCTGTTGGTGAATATGTAACACAGAGCTATGAATCCACACCATTCTGTTTATTTGTCTGTCTGACCTTGGAAAGAGAATAGCCAATCATAATGGAGATATATGAACGTCATTGCTAGAGTGTGCCTATGTTAGCCAGCCCCCAAGATATCCCCCAGTGGTCCTCACCACCTAGTATTCAGGGTTGATTTGTGGGATCAGTAAGATCCAGCAGAATGATGGCATGCCACTTCCAAGATTAGATTATAGATGATATATTGGCTTCTGCCTTGGTGTCTGTCTGTTCCTTGTGTCCCATTATGAACAGCAGCCCTGTAGAGACCCACATACGGAAAAACTGAGACCATCAGCCAACAGCTGTGTTAGAGAACTTGGAAATGGATCATCATGATTATTAGCCCCTTGTCAGACATTGACCCATCACCCAGCTAGAACACTGCTGAATCCCTAACCTACAGAACTACTATTTTAAGTTTTTGTGGTAACTGGTCATGTGGCAGTAAATACTTAACACAGATCTTATAGTATTTTCATCCTCATACATATAACATATGTGTGTCAGAAGGTGACTACAAAGAGGTCAAAGGCTACTCCTATGATTTGCCATTGAGTGTATTTGGACCAGTAAATGTGAGAACACTCACCATATGCCAGAGAGGTTGTTGGGTGTAGTGGGGACACAGAGATGAGGAACAAAGTGACAGGTCCTGCTGTGAAGGAAGGAACACAGATTCTTGTGGAGGCAAGAGCCATCCATGTTCCTATTCACCAAAGAGAACTATAGGCTGGAGCAGACAGAGATAGGTGACTAGGGAAAGCTTACACAAGACGTAGCATCCCAGCTAGGCCCTGCAGGGGACAGAATTGGTGTCTGTCCTGTACCCCAGCAGAACCCTCATTTCTAACATCTGCTCACAAACATCTATGTTTATCCATTCCTGCTCAAAATAGAAGTTTTTTGAGCCTGGGTATGGGTCTTATGCAGTGCCCTGGTGCCAGTACAGTGCTCAGTGTAGGTCTTTGGTAGAAGATGAATGAGGTGTGAGTGAGTGAAGGAGGGAGGGAGGGTGTATGATGGGTGATAACACCTCAGACATCACTTAGGACTGAACCATAAAGGCTCTCCACTCTGTAACAAGTAAAATCAGAATCTGGCTAATAGCCACTTAGTACCTGACCCTGAGGACCAGTACTGCCCTATACCCAAAGTCACATCAAATGGGGACTGGGCAGTTGAGCATCTCCAAGAGAAGTTCCTAGAAACAGCCTCAGCACAGAATGGAGAAGATGCTGGATTACATACAGGGAACTCTGGTCTCCTCCCCTAAAAGCAGAACTTGCCACAGCAAACTCAGCTTGACACATGGACATCCAGGTTGCATACCATATTTTTCTTAGGAACTCAGGAATTTTCTGAAGTTTAAGAACTTTTGGAAGCTAGAAAGATAGTTCAGTGGTTAAGAGCACTGGCTATTCTTCCAGAAGACGTGAGTTGAATTTCCAACACCCACATGGAGGCTCACAACTGTCTGTAATCCAGCTCCAAGTTATTTGATACCCTCACACAGACATACATGCAGGTAAAACACCAATGCACATAAAATAAAAATAAATCTTTTTTTTAAAAGAGCTTCTATTGTAGGGATCTTTAAGTATGTTCCTTGGCAGTAGTCATCAAATCCTTAATTTTCATGTAAAGCAAACAAGTTGAATTTGAATTCCCAGAAACAGACACTTCCTTTATATGGTTGCTCAGCATTCAACAGAGGTGTCTTCTTGTCCTGCCTTGATTGCACACACTGAAGGAAATGAACAGGGTTACAACATTGGGGCTTACCATGTAAATGCCTGTACATTTTTTTTGGCTTCAAAATCCAGACACCTTTTGGCTTTGGAAGTGGATTTGTGCTTCAGTTTAATTGTGGGGATGCCCAGCATTCTCAAAATACATCACAAATTTTTAAACTCAGCTAAGAAAGCCATTTGGAGGGACCAGAAAAGCAGGGCCTCTCCCCCCTCCTACACCTCCATCCAGCCTGTCCTCAGTTTTGGTCCAGGACTGTAGCACACTTTTGTCATCAAAATTTGCTCAAAACAAAAAACTCTGAAAGTTTAAATAAAGTTTCAAGTGGACAAGTAATGCAGCAAGGCTGACCCAGTTGGAATTTGTAGGCTGTCAGAGCTGTGTTTATATCAGGAAAGCTGTGTTACCAGCTCCCTGTGTAAAATGCACCTAAGATAGAGTTAGAGATCGGTGTGTCATACTGTGACTCAGTGTGTCTTTATCCTACAGTGAGTTAGTACCAACAAAAAGGAGGAAAGAACACAGTATGGCCTTGCTCTTTACAGGAAGTTTCTGGGGCAGGAAAACCTGGACAGGGCGCCTGTGTAACTTAGTGGCCCCCTGGTCCCCTCACTAGGTACCTGACTGCAGGATGGACTGGTGACAAGCCTATGGAAGTGGGCTTAAAATAATACACTCAGACCCTTATCTGGTAGGTGACCATACACCCAAATGAGAAGCTACCTGCAGGATGTGCCTTGTTCTGGTTGGGGAACATAGGAGTGCATGTAAATGTGCATATGCCATAAATGAGACAAGATTTTGTCTCTGAAGAATTCTGGCCCATCTTAACCTAAAGTTTTGGGGGTTTTTGTTTTATTTTGTTGTTGTTATTGTTGTTGTTGTTGTTTTTAATGACTTGCTACATTTGAGCCATTTTGCAAAGCCAAACTGATCACTCTTGTTCCTAGGGATATTGACTACTCACATCTGTCAAACTTTGTAGTTTTCAAAACACCCCAGCAGCCATTTGTAAAATGGCATCCCTTTAAAACTGAATGCACTGTGTAAGGAAGGGATCAAAGTCAACACAAGGAAATCTGTAAACAGGACCTACCATAAGATGGCCAGACTTCTTACAGCTCACTGCTCGGCCATGAATCTGGGCCCAGGAGTGTTGGATGGCTCCCCCTATCCAGATCTATGCCTTGTTTGGGCTGTGTGGATAATACTGAACCCTGGGTAGAAATCAGGATCCATGTGTGAAGTAGCCATGGGGGTGGGATGGGGTGGGGCAGGGCAGCAGGCAGGCAGGCATACAACAAAAACAGTACAGGGCAAAGAGACATTGCCTGGGTCTGCAGCTCTGAGAGCTTTCAAAATACTAAGCCTACAGAAAATTCAGATTAATGGTTTTTGGAGGGAGGGGCATTTCTGGAGATTGGTTTACCTTTGAAAATTCTAGATTCATCTTTGCTTTCAATCTACTTTTCCAGTAGACTTTGTTCCCTGGGGTTCTAATGTCCATGTCAAAATGATTCTTGATAAAAGCACCATAGATGTTAAATATTTATTTTAAGTTAACCATTCTGCTTCTGAGAGGTTAAAACACAAATGTGTTTCCATGCAGAGCCTTTCAACTAGTCAGCTTAGGCTTCCTTGAGCTTTTTCTTTGGCACTGCAGCAGCCAGCTAACAAACTACATTCCTGAGATGAGCTGACAAGGGTGCAGAAATGGAGAAAGAAACAAAAAGCCATGTTAATTTCAAGCTTCACTAAGAATACAAAAGTAATATTAACAGTTGCTGAATGACAAATAATAAGATGACTGGAAATCTTTAATGCTTCTAGCAAGCTTTTATAATCTTTCATGGAATTTTCTCCCTGTCAGGGATAGCACATTTATAACCAGTAGTAGTGTGTTACACAGGTGGTTTGGTAGGTTGTTTAATTTAAAGATTAATACATCCAAGCATGTGGGTGTTTCTATAACCCTATCTTCTTAGCCTAAAATCTTCATAATTGCTTGTGCATTAATTAAGTCATTTTTATCGAGCTTGAAAGGTGGCCACAGTGCTGTCATGTTGTTACTATTGATTAATATTATGTACTAAAGCATACATATGTGTCCATCACTCATCTGCCCTTACATCCTAATGTAGTATTTATTTATTTATTTATTTATTTATCGAGAAAGGGTTTCTCAGTAGTATGGAGCCAGTTCTGGAACTAGCTCTGTAGACCAGGCTGGCCTTGAACTAACAGATATCCACCTTCCTCTGCTTCCCAAGTGCTGGAATTAAAGGCATGCGCCGCCACCACCTGGCCCTAATGTAGTACTTTACACATTGAGAAATAGTAAGGTTCTGAAATGTATACTCATATAACAATTAATAGGGCATGGTTAAAGTTAATTCAGTTCAATGTAGCACATGTATTTAGAGTATACAATGTATAAGGAATTATGGGAGTATTTTCTGGCACTTCACTGCTACCCAGGGCCCTTGCTTCCGAGTGTTTGTAGAGAGAAGGAACAGTGGCTAAAAGGAAGGGGAATTTAGCATCAGGTACTGAACCAAGTAGCAGGTCTTCTTCTTTCTGGTCACCTTGCCTCTATTATAATGCCCGCACACAAAAAAGGCCTGCCATTCACTCCATAGAGCCACATTAGTAAGTACTTGGCATATAGTAAGCCCCTGATAGGTATCTGTTGAAGAGCAGCTAAGCAAACAGGAAGATGGAGTGGGTGTTGAGGTCTGGTGAGACTCAGTAATGACAATGAAGATTGCTTATGGTTGCTAGCCAGGGAGTAGGGAAGCCAAGGGGGTTGACATGGTTGAGCCTGGAATTCCAAGCCAGGGAATGGGAAGTAGAGTATGGCCTGTTTAATGCCATATCCATTCCTTGATCTACCGTCTCTGGTTGCTTTTTGTGTGTGTGTGGTGATGGAGTAGAGCTGGCATGGCCGGCCTCAAATTTACAGTCTTTCTCCTGGGCTTCTTAATACCTTTGTACTCTGTAGGCAGAGATGAATAGTTGGCTACAGAAAGGAGTTGCAGCATACATAGCCTGCTTAGCTGAAATTTTTATCACTTTCCAGACAGAGTTTCCTGGATTCTGCTGTAGAGGAATAGAGCAAAGATGAGTGCAGTTACCTTAGGACCGTGTTCTGCAGCAGCAGCGCCTACCCAGTGCTCTTTTGCCCAGGGACTGGCCTAATGGGGAGTGTGTATGGTTTGGGAAAGTTAACATGGGAGTATTGACTAGGATGGGCCTGTGGGGAAGAGCCTGGATATAGGAAACCCCTGGGAGGGGTATTTCAGCCATCAGCTGAGGCATCTTTGAACACAGAATAGCCTCTGAATCTTACTGTGTCCCAGTTCCTGTCACCACATAGGGCTCCACTTGAGAGCTCTTTCTCACACCCTTGTGGTCTCTGCACAGTCAGTGTGTTGCTGGCTTCTTGGACACATCAACTTTATAACCATTCTTGGACCCCAAGTACCAGCGCCTGAGCCCTCCCTTGCTCTTCTTTTCCTGTCATTTGTATGGAGATATGTGTTCTGTCTCCCTCCCCCAAGTACCGTGAAAGGTGAGACTACACTCATACTTCTGTGTTATCGGGGATTAGCATAATATTTTTCACATAGGTGGTCCTTTCTGAATGTTTGATGATGACACAGACACTGAGCAGTGTAGGAGAAAACATACCCTATCTTGTTCTATAAATTAGTCAGAATATATCAGGCTAATAATGGTAAGAGTGAGCATCTGTCAGTCTGATGCACCAACATCCATCAGACAAAGCAGTTAAACCCACGTCAGTCATTGTGATACAATAAAACTAAAATTAGACACAGGATAAATACACTCAAGATGAGAGCATTTATCCCAGTGCTGATTTCAAGACTGATAGAAGCAGACGCTGAAGCATCGCACTCTGAGATCTGATCAGTAGACAGCTGTTCTGGTGGCAAAGTCAGTCGAGGTGGCAGGAAGTAGAGGGCTGGAGCTCCGAGGCTGTGTCTTAGGGTGTGGAATCTAAAAGTTTTGGAAATGCAAATTGGGATTTATTTAGTGATATTCTTTAATGCTCTAAATCAAGAAAGACTCTCCTCCTTAATGAATTAGTTAATTAGCTCTGGGAATTGAAGTTTCAAACAGGAGACTAACTGATTAATATGGTCACTGTGTTCATTTTTCTCCCTTTTGTCCAAAGAAACCAATATTTGGTCCATATCAAGTTTGTTGCTTCTTGAGGCTAAGACTTCTAGAATCATTTTGCCTAGAGTCCATTTTTTATGTTTTTGTAGCTTGTCCAGTTTTTGTCTCTGGAATCCTCCTGCATTGCGTTCCCTAAGTTCTTGCTCTCCCAGGCTTATCCTGCCCCAGGACTCTTCCAGTTCTGGGTGGGGCCTCTCTCATCCTTTAGCTTTACCTAGTCAGTACTGTACAAGGGCTAAACTTTTTTCTTATTGCTTTGTATGTGATATAAAGAAGTTCACATAGTGCTTCCCACACAAGTCTGGATTCCTAGCACCCATAGAAAAGCCAGGTTCTGCAGGACATACTTGTAATCCAAGCACTAGGAATGCGAAGACAGGTGAATCCCTAGAGCGTTCTGGCCAGCCAGAGTGCCTAGATCATTGATCTCCAGGTTCAGTGAAGAGATCCTGTCTCAGAAAATAAGGTGGAGAATTACAGAGGAAGACATCCAGTATAAACCTCCACTTCCCACATGCATGCTCATTTATATGCATGTACCTCATTCCCCAAAACTAAAAGATTAAAAACAAAAGCAAAAACCAGGTATTTGATTTCCTGCATTAGTTGTTTGAAATCTGAACCTCACTAGGCCAAGAAAAAAGACTTCTCCAACAGGTCTGAGTATTCAAAGACCTAAAGCAGAGGAAGACCCAATAAAACTATAAAGTGCCATATAAATTTAGTTTATGGCATCATTATTATTCACATGGTCTCTGGATAAATGTAATCTTAACTTCTGCATTTATGCTTAAGATCACCAAGCTAAAAGTTAGCATGTTTTTTAGCGTCTGCCTGGCAGCTTGCTGGAATCAGCAATAGAAATGAAATAAGTTAGACAAAGGCAGACTTCCCAAACTCCCACCACTATGGAAGGTCCCACATGAAGCAGACCCACTTCATACCAGGTAAACCCAGTCACAGGAACCCTCACACAGAGAGCCTGTGCCAAACATTAGTCTCTAGGAGCTTGCTCAACCCTCATTCTTCCCCCACTTAGTCTTACAAAAAAAAAATGGAAGGGTACAGACGAGCTGGGGAGTAGAGATGGCAACATGTCAGAAGTGCTGGTAGCAGACCGATTTTTCCCTCTGTGAGGGAGACAAAGTAGACAGAGTGGGAATGAGATCGAGACATTACTGCTAGCCCACCAGCCCACCACCATGACCTCCATGTTACTGGCTACCTCCCCTTGGATTTGTCTGCAGCCATCATCCTCCTGTGAGCACTCAATTGCATAGTTTTCCCATGGGCCAGGGCCAGGTGGGTTTCAGGTATAACGTAGGGGCTTCTTCCACCCCTTCTTTTTCAGAGGGAAAAGTTTTAAATACCAGTTTTTAGGTTACCACCATTCTAGCCACTAGGACTTTCTGTCCTATCAAATAGATTGCTATTAATGTCATTGTTTTAATGATTGAAGTAGTGGTTGTGGACTTTGTTCCAGTATGTGTCAGAAAAATATAGAGTAAGTTACAGAACACTTAATCATACCATGGCCAAGAACAGTGAAAGTATAAATTCTTTATGATTTGAGTTAAAAATGGGTGGTCAAGTAGAAGATAATCCACAAAGTTAAATAAATTTGTGGTTATGGTTCACTGATCTTAATCGTCAAAGTTAATAAAAATGTTACTTTTAATATCTTTTGCAATCTTCCCATTCTGAAGTCTGCTAATTTGACTTTTTTTTTGCAACAGCAGCAGTTCTTAGTTGATATATTTAGAATTTCTCAAGTTTTTATAATCTTGACAGGTGTTTCATATCCAAGATATTTTATAATTTCTTGCCAACTTAAATAAAAGTAGCACTTGAGTTTTAAATTAGTAAGCCAGGGATCAAGTCTCTTAATGCTGGTGTTGCAAAGTGGGATGCAGATTCCATGAGAGTAAGAGAGTAGACTCCTTACTCTCTGCACCATCCCTAGCATCTAAATCAGTGCATACCACACATAATGTCTACTACAGAAGTCTCAAATGAGTGAATGAACAACTGTAAGAAATGAATCGAGGAGTCAGTGAGATGGCCCAGTAGGTAAAGGCACTTGTTGCCAGCTTGAGTTAAATCCCTGGGGCTCACATAGTGAAAGAAGAGAACTGACTTTTATAAGCTACCTTCTGACTGCCACATTTGCAGTGTAGCATGTGTGCAGCTCTGCATGTGCATGTTTACACACACACTAAATGTAACTTAAAATTTAAGTAAATTAATAAAAATCTAGACCAGTACATAATAAACCTCAGATGTGTCTTTAAAGCAGAACTACAGAGAGTACAAAATGGCAATAACTAATAGTTCTTTGTCTGCACATCTGACTGATAACATTCCATGCCTGGGTTTTGCTAATGTTGTTCCCAGTAAATGCACTGGTCACTTCAGTGAAGCTTTATTCTCAGCTGAAGTCCTGGGATAGAGTCTATCTATCCTAATACACAAATCATATAGTTTTTAATTGGCTTTAATTTTCTGCTCTACTTTCAGCAGTATTTATAGAGGCTAAAGATCAGTGCAGGGCAATCACCATGTTTGAGAAAATGTCATGCTAGCAGTTCTGTTAAAGTAAATATATAAGTACAGAGTTCATCAGTGGTGTTTTCTGTAAATTTGTCTGTGGTATAATCACTATTTTAAATTTTCTGATTCTTACTTTATATTCTTACGTTACTGTTTGACATGCCGGTTTCTGTTTGCCAAGT
Source organism: Ondatra zibethicus (assembly GCA_004026605.1). Classification (NCBI taxonomy): domain Eukaryota; kingdom Metazoa; phylum Chordata; class Mammalia; order Rodentia; family Cricetidae; genus Ondatra; species Ondatra zibethicus. Next base: position 27,869 of record PVIU01006737.1, read on the forward strand.
TCCAGTCACAGTGCTTTGTCTTCGACTATTATAGAAATATTGTAGTGCTCTTTCCATAGCAAACCCCTCTTTCAGTTGTTGTTTCAAATTGTGGCTTTTAAAGGTTTTGTTTTTCAAGTTGTTCTCAGAACTAGAAGATATGAAACTCAATTCTGGTTGGTGTATGTTTGTTTGTTTTTCAAGGCAGGGTTTCTCTATGTAACCCTGACTGTTCTGGAACTCTCTTTATATCCCAAGCTGGCTCAAAGTCACAGAGATCCACCTGCCTCTGCCTCTAGAGTGCTGGGATTAAAGGTGTGTGCCACCACCATTCAGTGACAACTCTGTTTTGAACATCAGGAATGCCAATATGGCAGCCAGATGCTCCTTGCTGAAGTCAGCAGGAACGATCAGCAATTGCTTGATATTTCTTGTGTTTCATAAGAGCATCCCTGCTTTTAACTCAGAGTGCATGTTTGGAGGGACTTTACAGGTCTGCACTACCTTGGCTGGCAGTGTACAATCAACCTTCTGAAACTGACATCTTAGCTAGTAGTGAGAGTGAAATGTTTAGCTTTTGCTGTATGGTTCTCACTTGCCAAATGTCTGAAAACAGTTTAAGAGACATCTCAACCAAACCCTCTTGTACACCTAGTAAAGAATAAAGTTAGCTTCTTCACTGTACTCCCTTTGCTGTCTTGGCATCTTCATAAATAAAACAGTAAAAAGATGGGTGGCACAGGAGGAAATAAAGCTTTTCTTCTCTCTTTTAGATTCAGCTGTAGGTGCCCTTGTACTTGGCTTTCCTGTTGACCTCACTGTCATATGAATGCCATCAGTAACTCTTTATATTTAATCAAGTCCTCTAACACATTCATGTTTGTAGACTTTTCTTTCCAATAGCATTGTGTCAGATGTGGGTGTGGGGGGGGGCGTGTGTGTGTGTGTTTGTGTGTGTAAATACATTTGATTATGCTAGACTTCAGTACTTTTGATTTTGTCACTTGCTTTCCCTAACTGTGACAGTATTATTGTAATTAAACAATTCCATGGGACTAGGAATTTCCTTCTGCATTTATGTGCTTTCATGGTCAGCCCTCTTCCATATATCGTCCACATAAAAACCATGTTCAAAGCCGGGCGGTGGTGGTACACAGCTCTCGGGAGGCAGAGGCAGGCCTGTGAATTTGAGGCCAGCCTGATCTAGAAGAGCTAGTTCCAGGACAGGCACCAAAGCTACATGGAGAAACCCTGTCTTGAACTGCCCCCCCCCCAAAAAAACCCAAAAAGCAAAAAACATGCTCAACAAATAATTTTTGTAGAACTTATTTCTATCTCATTTTTCCATCCACAAATGAGTTTTTAAAGATCTCTTAAGGGTACAGTAGAAGGTCTTATTAAAATGTCACCCTGTCTTTAATTATGTGCAGTCACAATATGCTTATCTCCTTGATTTATCTCCCCTTGCTAGGTCACTTCTCAAAGTGAGGGAGCATGGCTTCTGTTCATGTCATCCTTTGAAATGACTCAAGAGTGGGCTGTACACAGCTATCTTTGGTCAAGAGGGCTGATCTTAGCTTCTGCGTAGGAGGAGGGTGATGAACCTTCTGGAAATGTCACTCTCCACTGGGAATGATAAACTGAGATTGTAGTTGTTAGCTAAAGAGATTAAATCAGAGGAAGAGATTTTTAAGACCATGTCATTGATTTTGTTGGTTTTGATAGGAAAATTGAACTGGCCCTTCAGTAAATTGACTGCATCATATAAGGCACAGGTTGAAGTGATCCAGTAACATGAATTCTTCTGTGGGTATTTGATTATCTTCAAATACCTTTGACATTTGATAGGCACAGAGACAAAGGCCAACCCTGTAAGTGATTGTACAGAGAGTTAAAATAAAATTCCATTCATTGGCTGTCTGGATCCAAAACAGGGTTTGGTTTCAAGTTAATAGAATAGCCAACATACAGTTTTATCCTTTTAAAAAAGATTTAATTGTGTATACTCATTGTGCATGCTGCTACATTAGAATATGTAGTTCGTAGTTTTAATATCAGTGCCATTTAGTTATAGAAGTTTTGAATCGTATTTATAACTTCATCACAAAATTAATAATATTAAACTCTAATAGAATTGATTTCATTTGTTAGTTTCGTCTAATCAGTCTTAGGGTATTTAACAGTACTTGAAGTAAAAGATGTCGCGCTAGATACCAGTTAAATGGAAACTAATTCATGACTGCTTTTCTCGGCACTTCACATTAATCCAGGGTCTGATTATTATTGTGTGACACTTGATTCTAATACATGTCATTTGTCAATACATAGTCTCTTCACTCTCACCTAAAAGATAGTGCCTAGTGAAAGTACGTCACTACTTGCTACTAATAAAGCTAGGTTGTTGTAGGGTCCGAGGAAGTTAACCAATATGTTTGACATATTATAAACATGTACAAAGGCTTTCCTAGGAGTCTGGCAGTTTGTTTTTAAACAGCTCATTATTTGTCTCTAGTTACAAGGCTGTTTCTGAAGCGGCAGTCACTACCTAGGATCCTAAAGCAGTGACTGAGCCCAGTTTAGTGTCACTCTTCAGTTTACGAGTTGTCTCACGTGAATCAGAAATTATTAAATTGGCTTTACAATGATGTAATCCTTGTAAGAGTCAGGTCAACAGATCCTGCAGGCAACCGTAAATATTTTTATGTCACTTTACCTGAGAATCTTATTCCTTAATATTATAAGTAATTATAAGTTTTAAAAACTATGTAGGCATATATAATTATTCCTCAAAATCATGTGTTGAAGGCAAACAGCAATTGACAAATAACAGTTAGAAAATTAAGATGTTAATAATTGATAGGCTCTGGATTGAGAGAGTAAAAATCAGCAAGTATAAGTGCAGGCTGTCACATTAAAACCACAAAACTGTACATATACTGTGATTGCAACTTCATATTTAATGATTTGAAGGAACTCAAATCTCTGTGTGTTGCTTGGGTTTTCGCTTTGTCTATATTCGTTTTAGTTTCTGTGCTTTCATTTTAGTTTTTGTTAGGAAGTTCCTTGATTCCTTTTCTGACATGCTTTATATGAGCATATGCTTGTGGAATAGAAGGGAGCAATCAATATTACATGTAGATCACCAAAAATAAGGTGTCTTGTGGTATCTTTGTGCCCGCTTTACAGGAGGCCATGTCCATGTATGGTGTCCTTATCCATGTTCCTTGGCTACACCAGAAAATCATTTACTCTGTATGAAAGCTGCTCCTGTGCTGTTTTATCTGCTTGGTTAAAACCTTAAGGAAAAAGATGGTATTTGTCATGTGAACTAGCATTTGCTGCCTGGCCATGGGCTTTGAAGAAGAACCAGAAGACCCTTCAGTGGCCTTGCTGCGCCCCGCTGGGCCTCACTGGGGCCATTCTACTGTCTTGTTTTTAGAGGACACACACTGTGCCAGTCCCTCTTTTCCAAGTCTCAGGAGGCCTAAAACTATGGTGACTGAGTTTAAAGAATAGCCTAGCTTTGCAGCCCTCTTTAAACTCGTTTTTTGTTTATTTTGTTTTGTCCTGGTTTGTTTTTTCTTTTTAGCCATTTATTCATTTTGACCTTTTCCCTGAAAGAAGGAGGACTCAAAAAGAGAAATCATTGTTCTTCATGGATGCCAGTAAATTATTGTAAAAATGTCAATTTACAATAATATGCTTACCACAACATCTTTTCTAAGATACAGTTTTTATTGTATGTGATTACTGGTCCTTCTAAAAATCAACTTCTGGCTACCAAAAAAATCACTGCCCTTCTCCAGAGCCTGTTGCATAATGCTATACCATCTGGACAGTTTGATGTTTTTACACACACACACACACACACACACACACACACACACACACACACACAGTAAACTTTTTTTTTACTGATTCTGAAGTGTATATAGTTGGAAACAGAAGACTCAACAAGTGAAGTCCATCCACAAAGCTCCAGGTGAACAGGTCACACCATAGACAGTCACAGGAACAGTAACGTGATGAGCGGGCATCTTCACCGAAAGATCCTTTGGGTGGGATTAGCTAAGCAGGTTGCCCTCCACAGAAAAGAAAGTTAACCCCTGAGTACTTGTTTTAAGGGGGTGGGGTTGGATGTGAGACTAAAGAACACTTGCAGTTTGGGCAAAGTCAGTACTGAAATGAAAATGATGAGTAGAAGTAGGAGGGAGTTGTCGACACAAAACCACACCTCTCATCTTAAAGAGAGTGAGAGATAGCTTATTCTGGAGCCCTTCTGAGTGACCATGGCCTGGGAACACAGATTTAGGTTACCCCAAATTTTATGTTCCAATGTGGAAGCAATTTCAGGAATTTGTATAGTTTTACAGAACAAAGAAGGTCACACACAAATCAAGACAAATTTAAAATACATTGGTGACTGCATCAGAGGGAGGAGATTTTTCTGTAGCCCTCAGATGTTATCTGAGCTCTTTCTGAGCTTTTGGGTTAGTGGAAGCCAGTGGTCTGCTAAATTTATAGATTCCAAAAGATTTTCGTTAGTCACAAGATGTTAGTTCAGACACAGAGGTAAGGTGGTAAGCAAGCAATGGCTATTCTGGAGGGCTGGAATTAGCCCAAGGTAAGGTAATTAACCTCTAAACTTGCTACATTCCCGTGATAACACAGTTCTGAAATTCTAATTAGTCAGTCGGTCTCTGCAAATACAGCTTCTTTCCAGGAGTTTTGTTCACAGTGAGTAGGTGATGGATGGACGGATGAGTGGACTGGTGTGGACTGAAGTCTGAAGTATGAGGCCAGTGTGGAGAAATGGGTCAGTGCCTGCAGAGCTAAGGCATCAGCTAAGAAAATGGGGGAGATACTGTAAATCCAGATATTTTACATAAAAGAAACTTGCAGGGTTTTGTTTTTAAAAGTTTTAAACCAGGCAAGGTGCACACCTGGAATCCCAGTAATCCCAGGGTATTCAGAAGCCTCAAGTTCAAGGCCAGACACACAAAGAATTAAAAAATTAGCCTGCTCTGGGGGGGAGGGGCAAAGATTGAATTTGAGATAAGGAAGAAGGGCAACTAACTACTAGGTAAGGTAATAGCCAGAGGCATTTTTAAGTCTTTGAAAACCTTTGTTAACTATGGTGTTGAGGCCCTCTATGACAAGATCAGAGGGGGAGTCTAAGCTGCTTATATTGTTAAATTGTGAACATTTATTTGGGTGCCCATGCATTCTAGAATTAGGGAGCAGTTAGGTCTAGAGGTTATATTTTTCAAGTCATTTGTGCTTTGAACAAAGGAAAAGGTGATCAAAAATCAAGGGACACTTAAGCTAATGGGAGAGAGAGAACAACAGCAACAGAAAAATTTAGGACTGCAGTATAACTTGAGATAGCTGGGCAGAGACCAGCAGAGGTACAGTTCTTGTATGCGCTAAAGAGAAGTACACATAGGAGGAAAACTGGAAGCCACGTTGTAATAATAAAGGCAGAGCTTTGTGTCAAGGGAGTAGCTGAGAGAGAAGTGCAGGTGCCTGTGGAGAGGAGCAGCGTGAGAACTGCTGAGTCTGTTTCTACGTTGGAGGGAGAAAGTGGGGTGACGTGTGTGAGGGGAGGGTCCTCATGGAAGCAGATGGCCTGGTGTGAGGGATGACCCTCATGGAGCAAGGCTGCTGGAGCCCAGGTGGCCGTACCCTTTTCTCACCTCAGCCTGAACGAAAAGAAAACATTAGCTTGCAGAAGATCTGAACCCTGTCCTTCCCGAGAGCTCTGAAGGACAGCTCTGGGGAAGGACTGGGGTGGGCTTTGGAAGAAGCTTTAGAAGGGCTTTAGATGAATTTAGAAAGCCTGGGCTGGTTCCTTCTTTTCAGTTCCTAAGTCTGGCTCTGGACTCCAGAGGTGGGGAATGTAGAAGTGTGAAGATCTTAAGGTTAAATTTTACTCTGGGTTAACTGAAATTAATTTATATATTGTATCTATTGTATTTGTTCCTACTGGGCCCACTTCCTAATAACATGCTATTTAAAATGTTTTGTCTTGTTGGTCAGCCCCAGTTATAAACGCCATTGTTACAGTGGTCTTGCCTATAGCTCCTCTCCAGTGTAACTGCCTAGGAGCCACAGTCACAGTCACACCCTCTCCACTTCGCAAGAACTTTCAGTATAGCTTCATACCTGAACTAGGTCAGTTGAGAAAGCCCATAAGGTTACCTAGCTACTAATAATGGCATTGCTGTCCTTCAGACTCAGGCCTGGTGGCTCTCAGCTCTGTGCTGCCTCTTCTGTGGATATAAACTCTCTCTCAGTCAGAAAGAGCAGAATTTGGTAATCATTTAATTCATTTTTCCAAATTGTAAAAACCCATGACTATAAACAGTTAAGTAGATGAGTCAAGGCCAAAGTGGAGAGTAAAGCTTCCTGAGGAGGCTTGGAATGCACTTCTGAGAGTCACTGGGAATTTAAAAGGCAAAAACCAGAAAGAGTTTCTGGGTGGAGGAAGGTAGACGTAGGAACTGGTATAACTGATAATAAAAGTGGGGCTTGAAAAGGTTTTAGCCCACACAATAATCCAATCAGACAAAATCACACCTAATTAGAAAAGGCCTAGGTTTAATGGATGCCAGCGCTCCCGGGTGGCCCTCCAGGAATATAGACGGGAAGGGGGAAGGAAGACCGGGAAAACCATGGAGAGGGGAAAGGAAGACCAGGAAGACCGTGTATTCATTCTCTGGGGGGCAGTTTAAACACCCTGTGTGAGGGTCCTGACCCTCTCTGGGGAGGGGTCACCGTTTGGTGGGCTTTCTTGGAGGTGGAGTCTGGACTGCAGCAACTCCCAGGAGAGGGAGCTTGGAATGGAACTTTCTACCAAACATTCCAGACTCCTTGGGTATAGAGGCGCCCAGGGGCTGGGGTGAAACCTGGACCCAAACAAGGCTACCAAAAGCAGAGTCAAAGGCTTAAGGTAGCCATAAACAAGGTAGGGTCCTGAAACAGTCAAAGGGTCAGACAGGATTTAGGATGTCAGGAGTGTTGGGAGGAGAGAGCACTGTAAAGAAAGTGACACTTCAGTGAAGTCTGGCTAGCATACCAGAGAGAAAATAGGGAAAAGCTTCCTTGTGGCAGACAGGGCTGAAGGACATGTCTCTGGTTCCCAGGAGAGTCTTCACTAGGGATTGTTGGCAGGTGGCTTACAAGCAACTATAGAAAGATCACAGGATGCTTGTCTGACCTCACTGAAAAAGGCATTCCACGTGAATCCCATTTATTTTCCTCACAACCTTCTCGAGGGATAGGTCTGGCAGGGAAATACAAGGCAAATTCTTTCCAGCTGTAAGTATATTGTAAATTTCAGTGAAACACCTAACAGGTACTTGAAATCCTATGAGTGAGATGGAGAAACAGAGACTGGAACATGAACTAGATAAAGAATTGTTATGTCTAGAACCAAGTTCCTTGTAGTGTACCACAAGATCCTGTCTTTATGAGTAGCTTGAACAAAGATGTCACAGGGCTTGTTTTTCAAGTTTGTGCCTTTGGAAGGATAACTAAGATCCTAGCTAATAGAGTCAAGGCTGAAAAAAATCTCAGTGGTGAAAAGTTTCTGTGGCCCAATAAACCTTTCCGCCACCGATGCAATAATCCAAATGAGACCAAATCAAACCAAATTAGAAAAGTCCCAGATTTAATAGATACTAGCACTCCTGGGTGGCCTTCCAGGCCCTCAGAGAGGAGATGGAGAAGGAAGACTGGGAAACCACGAGTTTGTTCTCTTGGGGGCAGTTTAAATACCCTGTGTGAGTGGTCTTGAGCATCTCTGGGGAAGGGTCATCATTTGGCATGCTTTCTCGAGGTGGAGTCTGGGCTGAGGCAACTCCCAAGGAAAGGGGCTTGGAACAGAACTTCCCACCCAAACTTTCCAGACTCTTTGGGTATAGGGGGTGCTAGGGGCTGGGGTGAAGCCTTAACCCAAACATTCCAGACTCTTTGGGTATATGGATGTCAGTGGCTGGGGTGACACTTTCAACGAAACAAATGGGTCAGGAGCAGGAGACAAACTAACCTTATAACATTTGTTTGCATGTTTTCTTTTTAATCAATGGGAATGACCTGACGAATTATAAAGTACATTATAAGATTGGGGGGGTGGTAATACAATCTCAGGACCATGTAAGAGAAACAGTCTTGTGTCATTTGATGATGAGAACGCATTGAGAAGTGTATCCTTAGGTGATTTAGTGCATGCCATAGAACATGCTTTCATGAACAAAGACAGCATCTCTAGGCCATATAATCCTAAGGAAATTCTGTCATATGTGGTCCATCCATCATTACTGAAACATCCTTATATGGCCCATAACTGTATTTAGAGCAAGTAATAAGTATTGTATGTCACATATGGAACATCTTATATTCATGTGATTGTGGCACAATTGTACTTTGGTGTGAAGGGTAGTTAAGAAAGTGGGGAGGGAGATGTTTGTCTAGTATGCAGAAGAGAAAGCACACAAGTTTGTGGCTACTACTATCTTGAAGTACATAGAAAGCTGTCATGTGAAAGACCCCATGGGCAGGCAGATTTAGTGTACATCCCACCCATGGACTTAGAGCCTTTGCAGGCCTTCTAGGCTCAGCACCTTTGGACTCAAGAAGCTCATCAGTGAAAGAGAAACAGGTTTGAGGGGACAGTCAGCCCGGATTCTGTAGCAAGGACTCTTATGTTGGCTCTGGGGCGAGCATCCAGGGTTTCTAGGGTATAAATGCTATACACCCTGAACTAAGCCTGGTATTCAGTTTGCAGGAGCTAGATACAAAATAATCAAGAACTTTGTGAGCTAGAAATTAAATGGTTGGTTCCTTGAAATTGACCATAGAGTTGGTATTTGTGCCCAAGAAGTCAACAAATTTTAATGATCAGCCTCACTTCACCGCACCCAGGATCAGCCTCTCAGCATACCACCAGTAGCCCAAACTAAAGGATGTCTGTTAGAGCTGAGATCCTCTGGAATGTGGAAGGGCAAGCTAAGGGAGGGGACACTCGTATTGGTGTGCTTTGGTCTTTTCAGCTTCTGTTTCCCTTGGTAATTGGGCGGAGCTCTCCTGCTAGTGCAAGTACCATTTCCTATCTCCTGCCAAGATCTGAGCCCATGTGTTTCTCTGTCACTGGAGCTGCTAGGGAAACTCAGCAATCTTCTGTTTATTAGAATAATTCTTTCCTTGTTTTATGTCGTGTTTGGCTAGTCCTCTGTAGAAGGTGCCTCCCACATCATTCTTAGCTCTATCTGAAAGGACTGTGAACAGCGAATGAATTCAACCAGAGAAAGGGGATTTGGAAACACCTGGCTGCTGAGAACAAGTGATTGCAGGTATGAGGTCCAACCCACAGATAGAAGAAGGTCCTGCAGGCCATGTGGTAGTAACATCCCAATGATGGAGCTTAGGTTAACTCCAGATGAACGAGCCACTGTCTCTATGCCACCTGGGCAGAGGGCAAATTTCTATTGCATATCTCCTTCATTTCTTTTTGAAGAGAAGGCTTAAAGTCTGAATTTCGATGTACATGGAAAAAGCAAAGGCCTGTGCTAAACACAATAGGCAAATTCTACTCTAGTCATGCAAATCTTATTTGAGTTTGTTTTTAGGTTCTAAATAAAAAACAAAACCAGAAACTGGCTTTCCTGAGATGCTTACAGCATTTGAAACCCCAAAGTTTACCATTTTTCCAAGGGCTCGTCTTCCCAACCTCCCCTTTTCAGTTTCCTAAGAGACAATAACCATGATCATTTGGGCTACAACCAGCTCCACATTCCTAAAACCCAGGAAAACCCTGAGTAAAGTGTGTATTTTAGCCAGTGAACTTGATCAACTTTTTACAGGAAAACAACCCAACCAAAAATGATTAAATGGAGCACTTTTGAGTCTTGGTAGTCAAACTGTAAGTGAAGGGGTTGAGGTATAGTTATTAGTTTAAATATAGAGTTATATATTGTGAAGCTGTGTATGAGTCTATTATAAAGCCAATTAATCCTAAGGAAAGATGCACTATACCCCTGTGTGATGATGGATACAAAGGGTGTCAGAAAGAAATAAAGAATGCAAAACAGGAAGAAAAGGGACAGTCACAAGTTCAGAGGCTGGAGACAATACATCTGACATAAGACCAGGATAGGGAATAAAGAGAAAATGGGAGCCCTGCTGCAGAGCTACAGGACAGCGTCACCGAGGTGTTATGTGGTCATTGCAATCAGAAGCCTGACCCGGGACACTAGGAACCCAGGGGAGAATTCCCTCTGACTATCAAAGCTATGGAAAAGTTGAACTTGTAGGGACGTATGACTATAAAATCTCCAGCTATAGGAGATATAAATGCCAGGATGTTTTGAGAATAGAAAGTTAGGTTTGAGTAGCCTTGCCTGGCAAGGAAAAGGTTAAGATAAGGGCCACTCTGGGGAGGAGGGGGTGAGATAGTGGGGAACATGTGAACTCAATAAACTCATGTGTAAAGAAGCAACAGTTTATTAAGGTAGTGTGCTCTTCAGTCCAGAAGATCCTTGTGGTCCCTCTGCCGCAGAGAGGGGCCTATTGGTTTTGGTCAGGCAATACCAATGCTGATTTAGTCTAGAGGCCTTGAAATGATACAGTGTAGGAGTCTTGATCATTTTCTCTGCCAGCTAAAGAATTTAAAAAGCAGGAAAGAAAAATCTGAAATTCAACAGGTGGCAGTAGAGATCAAGCACCACAGACAGTCAGCAGTTGAAGAAAGGTGTTTTGGGATGGGGGTGCAGCAGGAAACATATGCACAGCAGACACTCAGAGAAAAAGACCCTCTGCAACGCAGAAGGGGGCTTGCAAAATCAAAACATCCAGTCTCTTCTCAAGGGCTGGGGGTTTTAAAGCTTCTGAAGGTTTTCCTCTCCTAATTTAGGGTTGGTCAGTTTGAGGAAAGCTAGGATGGTTGATTGGCCCAGAACTTGTGTTACGTGTCCTGAGTAGGCCTTGAACTTGTTTAGACAGTCCATCAATAGCAGGCCTGCTAATAGGAGGCAAAGCCTACAAGGCCTTTGTTTTAAGCTGCCAGGCTTTTGTCTCAAGTCAGGAGGGTGAGGAAGAAGCTGGCCATCTTGGAAATTTGTCACCTTTATTGCGTAGCCATGGCCCCCTCCACCATCTGTCTGCCTACCAGGGAGTCTGTCTAATTCCTAGTGTCTCTTTACCACATAGTGCTGGCCTCCATGTGAAGTGTGCACATCATTCAACATCTAGTCTTCCCCAGACAGGGTTCCAGGAGAGAATGAACCCTTACCTCCCCAAGACAACTACGATGAACTTCTTACCTTATACTGGAAAGTCAGAACCCAGCTTGTTTTATGTGCCTATAGTTCATGTGGGAAGCCTAAGGTGAGGTAGGCTGATAGTCTGGTGACAGATGTTGGCCCACCAGTGTACAGTCAACAAACATCTCAGCACTTCCTGAGGTTCAGCCTGAAGGAGGTGGTGGGAAGCAGCTAGAAGTGTACAAACAAGATCTCCCTCTCCACTGCTCCAACTAGATTGCTCCATTCATTGAAACTCTGACACCCCCTCCCAGGATTAAAGCCTTTACTAAGCCAAAGCCCTTGCAAAACTTTTAACATATGAAAATATGTGTGTGTGTATCTCAGTAATGTTGTAATTAAATTATTATTATTATTTTGTTGTTGTTGTTTGTTTTTGAGACAGGGTTTCTCTGTGTAGCTTTGGAGCCTGTCCTGGAACTAGCTTTTATAAAACAGGCTGGCCTCAAACTCATGGAGGCAGCACTCGGGAGGACTGCTTCTACCTACCGAGTGCTGGGATTAAAAGTGTGTACCACAGCCTGGCTCAATTAATTTCTATAAAAAAAATGTTGATTTTTGCTTTCACATGAAAATTACTTCATGGAAAGAGTTCAGTGGAGTTGAAGACAGTTGGCTTTTCATTACTTACTAATCTGGTCATTTTTGCACAGCATTTATTGAATGAGCAAGTAGATAGAGTTATAAGTTCTTCACATATACTGAAACTCAGTTGGAGTTTGCCACAACACAATATGTAAGGTTCTGACGATCTTACAGCCGAGGAAACTTAGGAAGACACAACCAGAAGCACTCTGGTGGTTTGAATGAGAGATGCCTCCCCATAGTATTTGATATTTGAACACTTGGTTGCCAGCGCGACCTTTTGGGAGGACTAGAGACCTTGAAAGTTTAAAATCTTTCATCAGTTCCAGTTCACTGTCTCAGCTTCCTGCTCCAGCAGCCAGACTGACACGTTCTGTGTGCCTGCCCACAACGATGGACTCTTATTCCTCTAGAACTCTAAGCTGAAATGAACCTTATTCCGTAAACTGGTTTTTGGCATGGCGTTTCATCACAACAGAAAAGTAAGCAATACAAGCACAAAGTAGGTAAGTTAGAGTCTGCTTTAGAAGCCAGCTCTTGAATGCTGATGCAGACCTCTTAGGGGACATCAGGAAAGTGGTGGCCAGTCAAGGGATATGAGGCAAAATAGTTGGTTCCATTGTATTTTACTGTTCCTGTGATATTGCATGGGGTAAGCATCTAGGAGACAGTACCATGGATTTTTATAGAGAAGCTCACAGCTTCTGCTATACCTAGAAACAGTGGAGAGCCTGAGTCAGCGCCTAGGTTGAGTAGAAGGTGAGCTGAAGAAAAGAAGGGAGTTCTGAAAGGAGACTTGAGACAGAGTCTTGGGTAGAAAAGGCCAAGACTGTGGAGTCCATGCAAGTCACAGTATCCTCAGGGACACTGAGTAGAAGGAATGCAGAATGCACAGGGTCCATCCATACTTAGAGGAGAAGCCACCTTCACCTGGAGCTGAAATCTGGAAGCTCAGCATAGAAAAGGCCTGGGGGCTTGAGGGACCTGTAAAGTGAAAGATCTGAGAGGCCACAGGAGTCAACATAAGCCATTCTCACAGCATGGTCACAGCCCATGGTGCTGAGACAAACTGTCTAACAGAAGGCACTGGCCCTCCTGTGGAGCATCAGCATTAAGTCGGGCAGTAGAGTTCACTCTGAGGCTTTCATTTAGTCCTAGGTAAGGCTATGAAGTGACTGCTAGTAGAAGGGAACGTAGAACTGAGCTCCGAGAATGTCAGCATTCAAGGAGGGGATGGAGAGAAACAGCTCACACAGAAACAGGAAGTAAGAAGACATGGCCAGAGTATGCAGAACAACAGTGCAGATCTGATTCAAAGAAGAAAACATTGGAAACTGGACACAGAGGGAAACTTGGTGGAATAAGAGAAAACTGTTGTTTGGGACCTTCTATGTAATGAGAACTTGGATTTCATGTGATAAACAAGTTGGTTTTTTAGGAAGGAAGTAGGGTGGTAAAAAACCCCTTTAGGAAAACAAGTCTAGCAACAGGCTGTAATTGATTGGAAAAGTGGGAAGACTGGAAACAGAGAATGTCCCAGGGACTGTTTCCTAGGTCCAGGTGAGGCCAAGGAGTCAAGGCCTAGAGAGTGAAGGGGAGCAGAGGAGCAGAGATGAAGATCAGTTGATAGAGTGCTTGTCTGGTGTCCATGGAGCACTGGGTTTCATCCCTAGCACTGCCTTAGTTTAATTTTAAAACGGACAGTGTAGTACATGCCTATAATCCTGGTGTGCCTATAATCTCAGCACGTGGAAAGGGGAAAAATACAAGAGAGACAAACAAATGTCTGATATTATTGCAGCTGACTGTTGAGCATACTGACTTCAGATAGGGAGAGCATCATGGTTCCTCTAGGAGAAATGCAGTGACTTAGAGCAGGAGGATACCGAGCTCACTCTAAGGCTCCAGTAGAAAGACTGGGCCTGAGGCACTATGTCATCACTGATGGTGATGACAGGGAGTGAGTTTACCGTGGCAGGTGGGACAGGGTCCACAAGAAGGAGTCAGTAAAGAGGAGAGTGGCTGGAGGTGTCAGTAGAGAGCCAGCTCACTGAATCACAGACCATGAGGGGTTTGGGAGAGTTTAATCAGAGAAGGGGGCAGGGCAAAAACTAGAGGCCAGGCAAGGTCTATGGACCTCAGGAGAGGGGTGGATGGTGACATACTCATGTAACTTCTTAGTGTGTAGTCAGCTCGGGCTTCCTTAAATTACCTCCATAGCTCCCTGCTAGTCCTCAGACCTGTCTCACTGCTCCACCTTCAGCTCTCACCAGTCTCTGCCTTCAAGAGCATGACAATATTAAATGGTAGTATGGCCCCCGGTACAAACCAGCCCACTTGCCTCCTTTTGGGTCTGTGGGTTCCTTCAACAATGAAGAAAGGCTGTAGCAATGTGTGAGGAAAGCAGAGCAGAAACAGGGCAAGCAGTGCTGTCTCAACGGGAAGAACTAGAGAAGGGAGGGAGAAAATGGGCACCTTTGAAGTGAACTGAGAAGCCCCTCCAGTGTGGGATAAGCTGGTGCTGCTGCCAAGGGAGACAGACTCACTCTGCAGATTCCCACGCACCTGCCGCCCACAGCCACCTGGCAGATGAGGCAGTGGAACCCTTCCCTGGGCTGGGCTGACCGGCTAGCTTCCTCTGCACTGGAACTTATTTCTTTGATCTGAATAGAAGGTGGACCTTGACTGTCTCACATGTTGCAAAATTTGTTCATGCTGTGTTTACTTCTCCACTCTCCTCCTGGTTTCCATTTACTATAACTGTCACCACTTAACTGAGTGGTTGATGCCATTAGCAGGATCTTGTGGGTCCTAAGAATTCAGTGACTCGCTCATCAGCATCTTAGTTCCAGGCTTAGGGCCTGGATTCCTAGAGACACTTTCTAATCTAAGTGAGTACCTCCCAAGCATAGGTGTCCTTGTGTGCAGAGACTGTTGTCACATTGCTCGTGTGGCCTGTGGATGTGAAGCTCCATACGATCAGAGGGGAAGCCTCAGGTGGCCCCTAGAAACCTGGTGTTGGCAAGGACTTTAGCAACCACCCTGTTTAACTTCCCAGAGGAATCCCTTCAGAAGCACTTATTAATAACTGTTCTCTTGGTTTAAACTGTTCCCCAAAATAAATATTGAATGGGTGATCCAAGTCTGTTGAGAGTTGATATTACTGGGGATATCAAGATGAACACAGGATTTTTACTGGGGGGGCGGGGTTCATAGTTAATTATAATTTCTTGGACTTATAAATGTGTACATGGCACTCTAGCCCTCTGTCCTTCCTGAATTTTCACTCTTTCTTGATGTCTTCCCTACCAAGAAGTAGCTCTGGATGACTTCCTAAGCATGAAAGGCAGAGATAGTGAGACCAAGTAACAAGTTCCAAAAACCCAGAGGTCACACCAAAGCCATTCTAAATGCACCGAAAAGTCCAGAGATTTGTTTGTAATCATATTTAACCTAAGGAGTCACATTTGTGTCACAGCAATTGGATGTGTAGCTTGTGCAGTTAGGCCTGTAGTTAGGAGCATGAACCCAGCTATCTGAGTGCCCTCAAGATTATGAATTGCTTCTTTGACTTTGTCATTCGCCAACTTAGCTGCATAGACATGCTGCTCCTGCAACAAAGAAATGGGCTTGTGGGCAGTGGTGGCACATGCCTTTAATTCCAGCACTTGGGAGGCAGAGGCAGGCAGATCTCTGTGAGTTCAAGGCCAGCCTGATGTATAGAGTGAGTTCCAGGACAGCCAGGGCTACACAATGAGACCTTGTCTCGAAAAACAAAGCAAAACAAACAAACAACCCCCCCCCAAAAAAAACAAGCAAACAAAAAGAAGAAGGAAAAAGTGTCCTCAGAGGCACAGCAAGTGTATTCTACTCCTACCACCTTTGGGAAGAGAAAAAAACCTTCCTTCTTCCTCTGTATAAGGGGCAGAGCCTTGCTATGACATCATAAAACAGATCTCACCACAGATCAGGCAATCTCAAGGTAGTTTCTGAAGCACTGGAGATTATGTCCTCAGTCACTTGTCATCTGGGCTTCTCAGTAACTGTCTTTACAAAGAGGCCAAGAGCCGCTGCTTCTGTAGGCCTGCTGGTCAGCCCCTCTGTGTGGTGGTGTAGGGCATGATTCGCCTCAGCGGCTCTGAATCCTCTCCATGTTACTACTTTAAGCAGCCTCAGCATGGTATTTCTCAATCACTCTTGTTTAGAGGAAGATGCCCTAGGGCCTTTTTTCCCAAGTGTAGAGACCAAATAAAAATTTGTCCACTTCAGGACTGTGGCACAGATGACCAGAATGGTTTCCACCCAGGCATCACTTGCCCTTGTACTGCCCTAGTCCTGTGGGCCCCTTCTTGTTCTCTTGAACATTCCTTGTTTTCCCACCTCTGGACCTCCTCCTAGGCAGCTTCCTTCTTTTCTCTCTGCTCTGAAGTCTTTCTGCCTGATCTTGATTCCTTCAATTCTCTGTTCTCTGCAGCCAGTGGCAGCACCCCTCATGGCCGCTGGAGTTTAAGCTGCATGAGAACAAAGGCCCTCTTGTACATGCCCAATATTCAGTGTCTAGGACCTGACAAATGTTTGCTAAATGCTTATTGAGTAAAAAAAAAAAAAAAAGAGATCACTCCCTCTGGCCCTCCATGTGTCACTGTGCTGTGTGCACGAACCAATCGCTAAAATTTGTGAAGACAGAAATCATGGCTTAGTGTCACCTCTAGCAGAGAGTCTCGAATGTCCTGAAAGCTTAATAACTGTGGTGACTCAGGTCACCACTGTGCTCACTGTGTTTAGAGGAACAGGGCAGCTCACTCTGTGCTGCTCACACTCTCCTAGAAAACTATCCTGGAGTGAATTTTAAGCAATCCAAGGTCTTCTCTTCCCTGCTGAACTCTTGCCCACTTGGGCAGGCTATTCTTGAGAGTATGGTATATTAACCCTGCATTCTTCCAGAACTTTATAAAAGCTACAGAGAATTGATTATTCACTTCGGTTATCCAGTGGTTAGGTGGTTAATTCCTGAGTAAGTCACTCTCAAAACTGATTAGGATTCTTTTTCAAATACGTTATTGGGAGAAGGCCAGAAAAGGGTATATTATTCTATCTTGTAGGGGGAAGAATCCAGCAGATAGTCACAGAGCTGTGGCGCCAGAGCCTTCCTTTCTTCTGTTATTGTAAATTATTGCTGTAGTAGAAAGCCAGATTGCAGAGAGATAGAACATCACACTTCCTCTCAGCAGAGTCTTACATAAGAAAGCCTTCATAACTAGCCGTTGCTATTAAAATGCATGCTGTTGAATGTAAAGTGCAGTCATTGTCTTACATGCTTTCTATGTTCTAAGCTGTCCCTTGCCTCTGGGACAGCTGTTGAATGCATTTTCTTTTTGTTTCATAAAAGAAAACTAATTTTGAAAACACAGGGCATGGTAGCACATATTTGTAATCCCAGCACAAGGATTTGAGAGCCACCTGAGCTACAGAGTTCTAGACCAGCCTAACTGGGAAGGGGAGGATAGCAAAGAAAACTAATTTTGTAACCCTCCAAAGTGCCCATCTAAAAGTTAGATATTTTACCTGTCTCCCTGCATCTAGTCTCTCTCCTACCCGTCTCAGAATCTGAGTGCCGGTAGAGCCAGATGGTGCAGTCTGCAAGCTGATGAAGCTGCAGCAGGTGGCTCACAAGGGAGTCTTTTAAGAGGGCAACACCAGTATCCCGAGATTATCATTGCTGTGAATAAATATGGACACTAAAATTGCTGACCCTTTGATTTTTGTGAGAAGTTGGAAACCCCTACTCTTAGGATATATAACCTGAATTCTGAATATTAAAAATCCTTTAACCCCACCCTTGGGAGGCAGAGGCAGATGGATCTCTGTGAGTTCACCGCCAGCCTGGTTACAGAGTAGTTTCAGACCAGCCAGGGCTGTGTAGAAAGACCTTGTATTAAAAGAAAAAAATTAAATCTTGAATATGATCAAAATATATACATGTGGAAATGCCATAATGAAACCCATTATTACATATGGCTAGTATATGCTGATAAAGTTTTTAATAAAAAATTTTAAATAGTTTAAGTTTTATGCAGGTCAAATTGTTAATGTCTGTGTTGGATTCTTCCCGTAGAGAAGCAATTTGCAACCTTCTTCCTGCCCTTTTGGTTCTGCCAGCTTTTAGGTGTTCGGGAGTCCTCAGTATCATTGGGATTGTGCTACCCATTCTTAGAAGGTATTTAAGTGATTTCTGTCAGGACAGGGACTAAGTGGAGCCTGGCCCAAGTCTGGGCTGCTCCACTGAGGCTGGCTGGAAGAGTAAGTATAGAGTTGCTTATGCACAGATCTGCTCTCGTAGAAACAGAGCATTCCTACGCATGGACATGAGCCATGACTATGGGACAAATTGCCCTAAACTTAGTGGCTTGTGCAATAAGTGTTAATCATCTCAGTTTCTGGGGGTCAGTAACTTGAGAGCAATTTGGCTTAGAGGGTCCTGGCTCAGTTTTGGGAGACTGCAACCCACTGAACCCTCAGCTGGGCCTATAAACACTTAAAAACTGGCAGGGATGTGGGATCTACTTCTAAAGAAGCTCTCTCATGGCTGGCAAGCTGGTGCTGGCTGCTAGTAGGTGCTCGCTATCCTCTCAACATGGCCACTGCTTTCTCCTATAGCCAATGACTCAAAACTCAACAGGCTAGAAGCAAGTGTCTTTTTATGACTGACCTCACAAGTCACACATCATTATTTCTGTGATATTTTATTGATTCCACACATTTACCCTACTTGCTATAGTGGGCTACCTGATAAGGAGATGTGGACTGTCACAGGCCATCTTAGAGGCTGACTGTCACTGCTGTGCTCCCAGTAGACCCTCAGTAAATCCTTTATAAACACACATCCAACATTAAAAGGAGTCTTCCAAAGAAACCTAAGAAAATAGCACACATCACAGCGATTTGTGTTTCATTTCCCAGCATTTCTGAGCCCAACCTCAGAAATTAAATTCCCTGCATGTATATATAGCCCATCTCACAAATGCCTTCTCTGGAACTATCTACAGTAATTTTCTTTTAAATTAAAATCCTGCTCATACTATCACTTAGAGCAGTGGTTCTCAACCTTCCTAATGCTGTGACTCTTTTTATATAGTTCTTCCTGTTGTGTGACCCCCAACCATAAAATTGTTTTCATTGCTACTTCATGACTGTAATTTTGCTACTGTTATGAATTGTAATGTATCTATCTATGTTTTTCAGTGGTCTTAGGTGACCCCTGTGAAAGGGGAGACTCACAGGTTGAGAACCACTGACTTAGAGTGATAAATTCAGGTGTACCTTCTGCTCCCAGAGGGAGTGTAATCAGCTCACCCTGTCTGCTCTCGGGGTATTTCTTGAATATTCTTTGTGACCATGTTCTCTCAGTTACTCTAGGATGCCACTTCTACTGAGCCTACTGGTTGTTGGTTTGTTTGTTTTTTGTTTTCAAGTAGGTGGGAAAGTGTAAGCAGGAATGATGGGTACTTATATCAGAGACAGTGATGCAAGCTAGAGAGTAATGGCCAGTTTGGGACTACGTTCCAAAGTCCACTACACAAAGCCTCATTGCCATCTCATGTCAGTTAATTGGAAGAGTGGGATCCCCCAGTTTCTGCCACAGTATCCACTCTGGTACTCCTCTCTGATCCACTCAAAGGCCATGGTATCCACTCTGGTACTCCTCTCTGATCCACTCAAAGGCCATGGTATCCACTCTGGTACTCCTGTCTGATCCACTCAACGGCCATGGTATCCACTCTGGTACTCCTCTCTGATCCACTCAAAGGCCATGGTATCCACTCTGGTACTCCTGTCTGATCCACTCAACGGCCATGGTATCCACTCTGGTACTCCTCTCTGATCCACTCAACGGCCATGGTATCCACTCTGGTACTCCTCTCTGATCCACACACCAACTCAAAGAACAAGAGCTGATGCTCTCAAACACATACACTTCAGGCTCCGTGCTGCTATAGCCTCTTTCAAGACAACCCTTTATTTTCATTTTAACAAGATTAAGCTTAAATAAAAATGCTAAGGGAAAGGAAAGGTGCTCCAATATTATTTCCCTCTAGAGAACTCCCCAACTAGTAGCCAGTTCTTGTTTGTTCAATAAACAAAACCAAAGGCTGAGAATTGAAGGTCACCACTAGCAACATTGTATGGTTCTTGTAACATTTGGATGTATACCTGAGGGAACACTGTATGAACCCAGTCCCTAAAGCCACCCATCCTGGCAGGGCCACCAAGTCCTGGTGTTAGTAAATGGAAATGAAATGTATAATTCATAAGGCCATGGTGTCGTGCAATCTGTGGTGGTGGTGGGGGTGGTAATTATAGAACAGAGAAATGAGCTGCAGTGTGGAAGCAGCCTTTCTAGGGGAGAGGCTGTATGATAGACGGCCTGCATTGTTCTTCTGACCTTTTCCTGAACTTCCCTTTAGAAGAACAGAGGAAATACAGTTCTGCCATTTCCCATATTGTTTTTGAATCATACCTTAAGATGCCCACTCTTAGCATTTTTGGTCTTCCACTGGGAGTTTACTCTCTCTCCTGTACTTTGCTCTACAATGAAAAATATAATCACTAATGGTTCTGCCGTAGTGTTAATGCAGAATACAGAGGCTACACAAATATTTGTTCATACTGAACAGAGTGCTCATGGGGAAAGGAAACTCCCAGTGGCATCCACTCCCTCTATCTTATATTCCCTGCCAAGCAGAGAAATCAGGGAATGGCCTTCAGTGATGATGCCAAACCCAGGAGGAAGGAGGGCAGACCCAAACCTGCAACCAGACAATAGAATCCTTTGGTACATGGGAGGGTATAAGCAGGAGTGGTGGGACAGTGATGCAAGCCTGGAGGATAATGACCAGTTTGGGGGCTATGCTTCGAAGTCCACTTCACAAAACCCCATCGCCATCTGTCCTGACCTTAGCTGACTCTCCAGTGCTTTACTCTCACAGGCAGTCCGTCAGTCTGGTCATGGAAACCCAGAAGAGGGAGAGATGGATGAGCCCACCTCAACTGTTCTTTTCTTTATTAATATATATTAGTTATACAAAATAAGGAATTATGCTCTTTCCCTTTCGGGGAGGGGAGAGAGCATAGGTTAAAACAACGTCTCACTGTGTAGTTTAGGCTGGCCTGGAGCTGGCTGTGCGATCCTACCTCTGCTTTTGCCTCTATCTCAGGGCTGGGATTATAGCTGTACACCAACATGCTCTGCTCCATGAAGACCTTTTCAAAGGAGTATATTTTGATCATATTCACCCCCAATTTTGATTACTCTTTCCTACCTTTCCCTGCTCTAGCTGGTCTCTTCCTCTTCCCAAATAGCCTTCCCTTTTACTTTTTCTACTCTGATAGTTTTTTGTTTAGTTATTGTTGTTACTGTTATTTCAGTCTAGATTCTTTTTTTTTTAAATATTTATTTATTTATTATGTATACAATAGTCTGTCTGCGTGTATGCCTGCAGTCCAGAAGAGGGCACCAGACCTCATTACAGATGGCTGTGAGCCACCATGTGGTTGCTGGGAATTGAACTCAGGACCTTTGAAAGAGCAGGCAATGTTCTTAACCGCTGAGCCATCTCTCCAGCCCCCTCAGTCTAGATTCTTTAGGAGATAAAACATGATACTATAGCCATATATCCTACACTGAAGCCCTGAAGCGGGGGTATTCTAAAGAGGGACTCTTATGCCCTCCCTTTTTCTATCAGACTACTGCCTTCTTTGACTTGCAAAACTGGTATGTTTAACAGGCTAAGAGAGTTGTATCTTGGAGCTGCCCCCCAAAGAAAAGATACTAAGGGCTCCAAAGTCCACTACACAAAACCCTTTTTACCTATGATAGGAATGGATTCAGGAACAAAAAATTCTGCAAGGCCTAGGACGGGTTCACACAACTGAAGACTCCAAGAGTGATATTTAAGACTCTACTTTCCTTAATCTGCACTTGAATAAAAATACTGAGAGTGTTTTATGTGGAGGCAGTCTGGAGCCCAGCCCTCGTACCCCAGGAAAAGGCTTGTTAATTTGTCTCACAGCTAAATTTGTGTATGTCCTAGGCTTTGGTTCATGGCTTTGTAAAAATGGTAAGGTGACCACAGACCTGGGAGTAGGACATTAGACCCAGACACACACATATACACACGCGCATGCACACACACGTACACACTTGACCAAAGTGCAAATGAACCCATTTTCTGTTCCCTAATGTCTTCAGAGTGCAGAGACTGAGGCAGCTGGGAAGAGACCTACTTGCCTCTGTAACAGTTGCCCTGAGCTGAGTTTCTCTTGTTTGATGTGATGGTTTCCAGTTCTATCCATTTTCCTACAACAACATAATCTCATTCTGTATGGCTGAGTAAACATCCATTGTGTATCTACCAGGGCTTCTTTTTGCATGTGTTTGCTGAGAGCAATTAGGTTAACCAACCAAGAAGATTTCTGTGGGATTTTTATCCAAGCCAGATTTTCTAACAAGGCAAGGTTTCACTTAGCTTCAGAATTGACTTCAGTTGAATCTTCAGAGTATTTGGGAGTTTTGTTAACTTTCTTTCTTTTTCAAGTCAGTTTTTAAGGCCAAATGAAAAAGAACATAATGGTTCTAGGCGAGAACCTTCCCACCTGGAGCTGCTGAGTTTGGTGAGTTGTTTGTTAGTTGTTACTGAGTACCTGCTGTGCACAGTGCTATGCCCAGCACAGAGTCACCAGCACTGCCTCAAGAAATGAGTGGAGTTCTGTCTCCCTAAGGCATTCCTGTCTGCAGGGAGTGCAGGACAGCCTGCAGACCTTGCCTCCTGCTCTCAGGAGGCATGCGAGACGGACCCCACGGGCTGGTACAGATGCTGTTGCAAGCTCTTCTTCTTTGGGGGCAAGGAAACATAGGTCTTCATTCTAGGATTATGGCCATTATTTCAAATATCTATTCAATTGCCTGGGGAAGTAGTCAGATGATTTAAAAAAAATTCTATCTAGTCTCCTCACCCCCTTTCTCTGTTACTGTTTTTCATCTCCAGATGTGTGTATATATGGTACATACACATGTTTTTGCATGTTCTTCTTTTTCCCTACCACCAAGTCAGTTTGTACATATGTTTTTAAGTGTATAAACTACCCATGTCATACTTCTACTAAAAGCAGGTACTTTTTTGTTTGATTTTTTTTTGGGGGGGGGTTCTCTTGCAATTTCCCACATTATAAGGTAAGAACTCAAAGGGTTTGCTCAATCCCTCCCCCTTCTTTCCTTAAAAATTATCAGAAACTGCTGTTTGGCTCCTTCTCCACATAGTCATGTTAGTGTGATAGAGCATTTACTACATACTTATGGTAGGAGGAAAAGGTGCTTGACTGAACCGTCATCATCACAGCCATCACTGTGAGCGAAGCCAGGCAGTATCTGCTCACACCTCCCACTTACTGCTATGAGGCTCTGCTGGGCACCACAAGGTGCAATGACGAGATGTGGAGCCTGTGACCCCAAGATGCTTCCAGTCTAGATGCAAGGCTGACTAGATTTCTCTCATTTAAGAAGACAGGTTATCAGTGAAAGTGGGATACAGTTCTAATTTAAGTGGGAATATAGAAGAGAGCACCTCCTCTTGGTAAAGGGAGAGCTCTGGAGGAGACAAGGACTAAGTGGAAAGCCTTCAGAACACAAAGCTGTGCTGAAAGCGATGGAGGCAATGACAGGAAATGAGTGTTTGGTGGAGAACACTGCCTCTTAGCCCTCCATACCGTCTTTCTTTATAAGTCCCTCCTCTTTCTCGCCTCTCCACTTCTCATCCCCAGCTGTGGGAACTCCTTAGTTCCAGTACCCACCAGTTAGCTCACTCTGCTAGAGTAATGTTTGGTATTCATGAGAACAAAATGAACACTCTAATCTCTTGCTGAATGTTGCTCCATTCCAAAGGCCTGCCTGCAGTCCCAGCTCTTGGATTGCAAAAAAGGCCTCATTGTTATAATAAAACCAGCAGTTTATGGGAACATAGGGCAATGGTATTGCCACCTGGGGGAATAGCACAGCATCTTGCACCAACAGAAAGATCTTCTGTGTTTTGCTTAGTTTGCTGTGGGTGTTCCAGGATTCAGTGGCTGTCACCAGGACATAGAAAGGTTATCCATCCCTGTAGGAATTGATGGTTCGAATGACATTCAGATTGCCTACCTGCTACACTTCTGCACCCCCTAGTGGCAGATTTGGAAAGAGACAGTTGAGTGTTCTTGGGGGACCAAGACAAACAAAGCAAATTTGGGTTTAGTTTTGTTTGTTCCCTCTACTCCCCCAGCACTTGAATATCGAAAGTTATCCCTTAAATAAGATGCTATTGGCTACAGTTTATAACCCCCTTGTCCAGTAGAAAACTCCTGTTCCTAACTTCTGCTGAAGCAACCAGCTAACAGTTGTGAGAGCTCTTCCCTTACCCTGACCCTTGGCAAATCTCAGGGGACATACTGTGAGACAGTGAGCCATGGTTAAGCCTGTTCTGTGGGCATTTACTTCCTTGGACTTGAAGGGCATGCTCTTGAAAGTCCCCTTTGCAAGTGTGGTTTCCTGGCAAAGCCAGGATCATGTGCACTTTCCTGAGAGCTGGCCTCATCCCTGTGGCTCATCTAGACTCATGAATGCCTGCTTGCTTGGAGATAGCCACATCCTGTACTTACTGGGTCAGCTAGCTCCTAGGTTCTGCTGAGAACTTGCTCTACAGTCTTTGGCCCTTGGTTCTTAGTAATCCTCTACTTGAGATACTGTGAACAGAAAGAAACTTCTGGTACATTCCCTGCCACTGCTGTGAATCACCTTCATGTTCTGTGGGGTCTTTTTCATAGCTCAGGTTTCTGGCTTCTGTTCTCTGAATTGGTCTGATTCCAGTCAGTGACACCAAATGTACCTCCATTTCCAAGAAGGAATAATTTTCTATTGTCAGAGTCCTCTCTTTAATCACAAATCGGCAGCAATAAATAGTGGCTTGCTATTTAACCCTACAATGACCAGATGAGGGTGGAAGGAAATGAGCCTTGTCTATGGTGCATTCACTTGTCTATGGGTTAGAGATACAGAGGCCTCTCCAGGCCAGGCACAGGACACTGTGAGAAGGAAAGTACTGACACTCTTCTGCTCACATTCATTTACCCAACAAACATTTACTGAGTACTCAGAATGAACCAGTCGAAGCTAAATGTTAAAGCAGTAAGACTGTGACATTTAAATCAGTAAAGTGTCACGTAAGTAATATCACTGTTTCAGTGTGCTTTTTATCTGAGGTAGAAAGTGAGTCCTTGAATACTAGGTTCACGTGGAAGAAACTGTCCCTTCCATGGCCTGGCATCCCATTTTCACTCTGTCGGTAGCTTCGATATGTGTCATCAGGTTGAGTATCGGGAAGATGCTGTTTGTGCGGTGAATCCATAGGAATTGAAACTCTGAATTTCCTCCCAGGGTAAAGGAAAGAGGGGTTACTCTCAGAAAGCTGTATGACAGCAGGTGACAGAGGTTTTTGAGTTGGCCCTCCCCAGTATCAGCAGGTTTTCCTGTGGAAGCCATAACTGCACAATTTTAGTTCTCAGCTTTAGTCAACAGACTTAACAAAGCAGAAGAAAAACTTAGCAGAAGGAACTGTGAGGAGATGTCACCAAAAGCCCATGGCTCTGTCTGCTTAGCTGTGTTCTTTCAAGTTTCTTCTTACACAGCCTGTCTGGAGTTTCATGAGGCTGGGGATCCACTTCATCCATCTTGTGTGTCTGCAGCATAAGAGCAGGCTACAGAGGAGAAGGGGCAGTGTGTAAAGGACAAGAGGATCTTGACATTCTGGGACACTCTTTGCTGTAGTTGTCTTTGCTTTCTAATCATTTTTGTTGTGTGTTTCTCTGTATGTGTGTGCGTGCGCACGGTGAACACACCACGTTCTCTCATTCTCTTTGCTCTCTCTTCCCTCCCTCTCTTTTTGGTGTGACCATGTGAAGGCCAGAAGTCAGCTTCAGCTGTCACTCCTCAGGAGCCATCCCCATGGTGTTTTGAGACAGGATCTCTTGCTGCCCTGGAACTCTCTGGTTAATTAGAAAACCCCAAGGGTCCTCCTCTCTCCACTCTCCAGCACTGGAATTACAAACATGGGTTACTACGCCTGGGTTTCCATACAGGTGCTAGGAATCAAGGTCCTAGGCTCAGGTCGCCTTGCTTACATAGCAAGCACTTCGTGTGCTGAGCCAACTCTTAGCCCTGCTGTATACTTCTTTGTGTCTGTCTTTCTCAACAAAAGTGAAACAAGATTTAACTACTACAAGCACCTGGAATTTTATAAGTGAAAAGCAAATCATTATGTGGACGCCAGCAGATCTCATAATTCGGAGTCCTGGGCTAACTAGTAACTAACTGTCCACTAGCATTTGTTGAGTATATAGTTTGGCAAATGGCCCTGGCATAAAGCTTACCCTGGTGCTGCAGTCCTGGACAGGCTCTCTCCAGCAACTTGACTTCCTGGTAAAATACCGTAGACTGGAAGATTTAGGCCACCCGGGCCAGAAACAGGCAATGTAAGCACAGCACTGCCAGGAAGGTGAGGATTCTGGGAATTTCAGGGCTGCTGAGTGTTTGTGAGATGAACCATTGTGGCTTTTCCTAGAAAGGATCAAGTTGTTTCTTCCTAGGAATTATTTCCCAGTGAGATATGCACTCATAGTCAGGAGTTTGTTTTATTTTTTCCTCTTTACCTTCTTCCTTGGTTTTTACATGTTGTCAAGCCAAATTAGTGACAAATACATGTCTCTAGCTGTGTATTTGCTCTGTTTTATCTCCTCTACCACACACTGCACATTGGAGTGCTAGTGTCAGAGTGTGTCTGACATCTGAGAGCTGGCTGCAGTGCGCCAGTGTCAGAGGCTGGTGTGTTATAGTTTGTGTTCCAGAGCCGGCTTTCTCTTCCATATGTAAGCACAGAGCTAAAGTTTGATTTTGATGGTGTCCTTGGCAGAGATGGAGTAGCCCTAGGAATCAAGGATTAGCATCAAAAAATACATGTGTATTAGTGCACACACGGGAAAATCTCTTTCAGCGCTAACACTGCCAATATAAATCAAAACAGCTACCCCTCTGGTTTGCTGAAGACGTTGTATCTTTTTAAAAAAAAAAAAAAAAAGCCCTGGTTGACCTGGTACTAGCCAGGCTTACATCACTGTTTATTTTTTTAATTGATTTTATTGAGCTCTACATTTTTCTCTGCTCCCCTCCCTGCCTCTCCCCTCCCCTTCAACCCTCTCCAGTGGGCTCCATGCTCCCAATTTACGCAGGAGATCTTGTCTTTTTCTACTTCCCATGTAGATTAGATCCATGTGTGTCTCTCTTAGGGTCCTCATTGTTGTCTAAATTCTCTGGGATTAGGATTTGTAGGCTGCTTTTCTTTGGTTTATGTCTAAAAACCACTTATGAGTGAGTACATATGAAAATTGTCTTTCTGGGTCTGGGTTACCTCACTCAGTATGTTTACTAGCTCCATCCATTTGCCTGCAAATTTCAAGATGTTGTTATTTTTTTCTGCCGTGTAGTACTTCATTGTGTAAATGTACCACATTTTCCTTATCCATTCTTCTGTCAAGGGGCATTTAGGTTGTTTCCAGTTTCTGGCTATGACAAACAATGCTGCTATGAACATAGTTGAGCACATGTCCTTGTGGCACAATTGAACATCCTTTGAATATATACCCAAAAGTGGTATTGCTGGATCTTAAGGAAGGTTGTTTCCTAATTTTCTGAGAAATCGCCACACTGACATCCAAAGGGGTTGTACCAGCTTGCATTCCCACCAGCAATGCAGGAGTGTTCCCTTTACCCCACAACCTCTCCAGCATAAGTTGTCATCAGTATTTTTGATCTTGGCCATTCTTACAGGTGTAAGATGGAATCTCAGAGTTGTTTTGATTTGCATTTCTCTGATAACTAAGGATGTTGAGCATTTCCTTAAGTGTCTTTCAGCCATTTTAGATTCCTCTGTTGAGAGTTCTCTGTTTAGGCCTGTACTCCACTTTTTTTTTTTATTATTTGTTCTTTTGATGACCAATTTCTTGAGTTCTTTATATATTTTGGAGATGAGACCTCTGTCTGATGTGGGGTTAGTGAAGATCTTTTCCCATTCTGTAGGCTGCTGTTTTGTCTTGTTGACCGTGCCTTTTGCTTTACAGAAGCTTTTCAGTTTCAGGAGGTCCCATTTATTAATTGTTTTTCTCAGTGTCTGTGCTCCTGGGGTTATTTTTAGGAAATGGTCTTCTGTGCCAGTGCGTTCAAGCGTACTTCCCACTTTCTCTTCTATGAGGTTAAGTGTAGCTGGCTTTATGTTAAGGTCTCATTTCTACAGATGCAGAACTGTTTTCCTGGCAGCCTTGCCTGTGAACCAAGAATATATTCTCTTTCTAGTTGGTACCCTAAGGTGTTCTCTAGCCCTTATTGTGTAGGCTATTTTCTACTGATCTCTCATGTTTCTGGCTCTAGTTCCTCTCAACTCGCCTTTTCCTTTCCACCCTTTAGATTTCTGCTGCTGTTTCTTGGTCTCTACATTGCTTTGATGTAGCTCCATGCCTTTACTCCAGGTCACCAGTCTCAGCAGTGGCTCAGAACTCATGACAGTATTGCCAAGTCTCCTTAGTTTTGCAATAGAAACTTAAGATTTAACAACCCGTCTGAAATGCAATTTTACATTTTGATTGCTTCTGCCCCAGCCATACTGAGGTTACTTTCAATCTACATATATTTGTGGGAACAGACTTCTTCACTGCAGTTCAATTTGAGTACACCTTATTATATCAATGATTATAAAATACTAGGGACTAATACAGTTTCTTGCTTCCAAGGAGTTCAAACTGCTTTATAATTCTATTGGCCATAATTTATCTTCAATAAGCTACTATACGGACAAGAGAAAAAGTAAGATTAATAATCACATTTTATAGAGGGTGAAATAAAACTAGGAGAAATTGAGTCGCATTTTCCCAGAAATGCTCAGCTCTCCCTGGGCTCTCTAAATGAGCTGCAGACTGATTACCCATATCAGGAATGCATGTGAAACTTGCTTTATCCGAGTACTGTGAACAAGAGTAAGACCTTGACTCTGGGCCACTGGTTAGCTGAGGCTACTGGAGTGGTCAAATATGTGCCTGACTCCTGCATCAAGATCACTGCTGCACTGAGTGTTGGGAGCACACACAGGATCGGCTCTCTCCACTGGATCCTTAGGCCTCTTCCCTGGGCTTTGTTCCCAGGGCGTCACTCTGGCATCACAACTACCAGCTTGTTGGGAGGACTGCCACAGCACAGGACAGGTGCTGCATTTTCAGTCCTAGCCTTGTAGCTTTGTGCATGCTGCTGCCATCTGTATTGCCAAATAAATAGAAGACTGGGGTCTAGGCCCAGTTCTGTTTCTAGAGTGAGGTGAGTGGTCTGTGGCTGTGGGTTCCAGTGTGTAAGAAGAAAAGGTGTCCTTGAGATGACAAAAAGGAGCAAGGGAAGTAACAGTGTTGAGCACATTCCTAGCATGAGCGAGGCCCTGGATTGAATTCAGAGCACCAAAAATGAAAACACAAAAGGGGTGTTCTTTTTGTTGGATTGCGGCCATATAAATTAAGATTGTCAGGTGGTGGTACACACCTTTAATGCCAGCACTTGGGAGGTAGAGGCAGGCAGATCTCTGTGAGTTTGAGGACAGCCTGGTCTACAAGAGCTAGTTCTGGGACAGCTAGGGCTACACAGAGAAACCCTGTCTCGAAAAACAAACAAAATTAAGTCAGATAATAGGCGACTTAGTGTTTTCAGTGTTGAGTGCCATGCCTTGCCCTAGATAGACCTTATGTGAAGTATTTCCTACCATGCTCTATTTAATCTCCTTTCTGGCACCTCATTCCAGAATGAGGTGTATAGCCAGTGTCTAATAGCACTAGGATTAAACCCATGGGCACGGGGCTCCTGGCTGCAGTCTTCATGTCTCTCTTGGAGGCCAGCCTCTGCAGGGTCACATGATCTGGACTGATCTAGGAATAACTTATCTCTTGTGCAGTCAAGAGAGTAGTGGAGCCAAATATCAAAGCTTTACTGATTGATGTGTTGAAAGTGACAGATTTTTTTTTTTTAATTTCTCATAAAACAATGGAGTGTTCAGTGTCCTGTGATGGTCATGTTGGAAAGGAACAGTAGCTCTCTTTCTTAGGAACAATTTTGTCTGACATTTCATGTGTGTGTTTAAAGTATTTTTGGTGTCCCAAAATAGTAGTGAGATTCTTTACAATGGTTGCATGAGGTGGTACCATGGAACTGAAAGTGTGAAGCAGCCATGTCAAATGAGTCATCCACAGAACAGAGATCCATGTGTGCAGGGTTCTTCCTGCACCGGCACCACCCTCAGAACAGAAACAACCTCCATGGAATGTGACACAGCCCTCCCAAACCTGGGGAAGCCAAGGCAGTGTGTTTCTTGTCACAGCAGTTGCCAAGATGCTGCTGCCAGACTCGGGGGGAACTGCTGGGGAGCGGTGTTTGGCAGTCATTCCTTCTGGAAATGTGTAGTGCCTTCCATGCCCCGGGCACTGGCAATACAGCCATGATACAGGGGAGGAATATTCACTGCCTTGTGCCTAGAGGTTGCCCCTGCCTTGCCACGTACCAAGACCCTGCTCAGACCTCTTGTGGGAAGCCCCCAGCTCTGTCTTTCCTCTCCCAGTTTGCCCTTCTTCATATCCTATGTACACATTTCGTGTGGCACAGCTGTAACTGTCTGCATGAGGCTGCCTCTGACTAGACAGTGACCTCTAAAGGAGACCCGGAGTTTGGTTTATTGTTTGCTCTTCAGCCCCCAGCATAGTGCCTGGCACATAGTAACACTGAATAATAGTGGCTCATAGCTGAATATTTGAACAAGGGAGTGAGTACAGCTGAAGCCAAAGCCCAATTTGAATGACCACTGGTCAGAGTGCTTCATGAAATAGTGGACGCTTTGACGGCCACTGAGCATGTGTCAGAGAAGCAGAACAGAAAGAAACAAGCTTTAGAATTGACTTGTGAGCCTCCATGAGCTCAGAGCCTTGTTATTTAACAGCACGGGAACAAGGTATCTGCAGAATCACAGCAGAGTAGACTCCTATTCCCAAGAATTGCTGGCAACCAAATAGAGGAGTGGCTTTTTTTCTAATAAGTTTTATTTACTATTATTTGTGCTATGTGTACCATACCGTACATGTGAAGATCGGGGGCAATTGTGTGTCAGTTCTCTCCTTCCACCTTTACCCTGATTCCAGGATCAAATTCAGGTTGCTATAGGCTTGCATGGCAAATACCTTTACCTGCTGAGCCACCTCACTGGCCTGAGAAGTATCTTTCTTTCCTGAGGATTCAAATAACTATTCAAAGAGCAGCTCCAGTGTATGTAGTTTGGAGTCTAAAATAAATGAGATACAGACCTTGTCCTTGCAGATTTAAAACAGGACAGATAGGCAAATGTGTTAATGGGTCAAAAATAGCAGAATTTATTCTTTTATTGGAAACTATAATTTAGTCAGGCATGTGGTACACACTTTTAATCCTAGTACTCAAGAGATAGAGGCAGGTGAATCTCTGAGTTCAGTGCCAGCCAGAGCTATTGTGAGCTAGCCAATGAAACCTCCCTCTCTATATAGAACTTTTAACATCTTGTTGAAATGTAAGAAATTTTCCATTTTCTTAGGTGCAACTTTTTTAACATGTATGTTTAAAGGATTTATGCTGTCCCAAATAATCACAGAGAGATTTATTTAGGATGGTTCTTTGGGGGTAACAGATGCTCAGTTAATATCTCTTGGACCAGTCTGCCATTCGTGTTTACATCTTGATGTACAAGTGTAGTCAGCAGTTGCAAAGTGAGCAGCATATGTTTGAGTAAGGAAGATTGGAAGGGGTAGGGAGCAGAGAAAGATAGATCAGAAATAGGTCTCATGTGTGGAACTTACTCTCTGAGATGTGAGAGACAAGGCTGAAACCAAAAGCAAGTTAGTGACTGCAATAGAGGAATGGACTGAGGAATACTTGTTTTAGCTAGTAACTAAAGTGGGTTCTGAGCTATGTGCAGCTTTGTGGTACTGTCTAGTGACCTCTTCTGTAGGGACAGTGATCTTCCCCCTCTAAAAAAAAAAGGCTTGGACTAACTCTCCTTTCACTTTTCCACACTTCCACCTTTCTTGCTGTCCGTCGTTTTAGCATCTGCAACAGACACACAGACTTCCCCCGTCTCTCTTGCTCAGGTGCCTGTGCAGCTGAGCATGGACTGCTATTGCACATGCCCCTTTGGGCCTCCGTGCCTGTTCATCCCTGGCTGAGTCTTCCGCAGCCGTGCGCAGGCTTAGTTCCTTGTGAAGACTCACCCCTTCATTCTCCTTTGTCTGCAGTGCCTCAGAACTCCCAGACTGACTCATGTTTTCACACTTTCTTATATTTAATCAAGGTTTATTCAATCAACACATCTGTATTGATTGAGTGGCTACTAAATGCCGAGCACTGTGCTACCCTCATGGGCTTGGTAGAGGAAAAGAGACAGTAGGAAGGTTATTGGGGAAAGTGCTGTAAAGTGACATTTATGGCACTGGAGATGGAGACTAACTGGTGTCAGGGGAGGTCTGTCGGTGGCGGTGACAATTAAGCAGAGATGTGAAGGATGTGGAGGCAGCTGTTGGAGAGCTATGGGGCAAGCACAGAAGCAGAAGCAACTACATTGCCTGAAGGCTGCAGGCCCACAGGTGCTTAAGGTGTTCTGGAAGTCGAAAAGAAACTGCTAGCACCAGAGCCTATTGAACTTGGACAGTGATCTGAAGTGACAGTGGAAAGGTAAACTGGGTCCTTAACTGGGGAAGGTGGTGTTCCTGGACCATGCGAGAAATTCATATATTCTGAGTGCTGCAAGAGCCTCTGAGGACTTGAAACACGTGGCTATTGGTGCAAGCTCCAAGTGAGGCAGTCACTGGGGCCAGAGTGGTGCTAGGGGAGAAGGGGAATAGGGACTGATTTGAGGTAGACTTTGGATGTGGGCACACGGATGAAGTGGGTGGTGGAGGGAATAAAGGGAAAGGGGAACCGAAGACCAGTCCTGGATCTCTTGCAGAGCAGCTGGATGGGGATGAGAATGTTGGATCCATTTAGTAGAATGAGGAAGACAGAGGAAGAACTGTGAGTTTTGACATGACTGTGATATAGCATATGAGGTTCCAGGCTGTCAGATATGAGCCTGGAGCAGGAAAGACAGTTCAAAATGAGACTGAGATTTAGATGTAGAATTTAAACCTCTAAGGGCTAGGCATGATTGCTCTGTCGGTTTCCTAGTGCTGCAAACAACGACCACAAAATGCATGGCTTGAAACAGCAGCTACTTTGTTTGCTGTTCAGGAGCCCAGAAGACCAAAGCCAGGATGGTAGCTGGGCCATGGAGATTGAGGAGATGATCTTTCCCTGCCTTCCCTGGCTTTTTGTGGCTGTAGACATGAAAAACATCTAGCAAGGCATATATCATATCTCAACCACCCCTACTTTGGGAAAAGTAGCTCTTGTTTTTTTTTATGCAAGGCTGCTTGGCTTGTGGCACATAAATGCAGTCTCCACCTCTGTCTCTGCACTGTCTTCTCAGTATCTGTGCCCAAACTTCCCTGTCCTAATAAGGACATCAGTCATTGGATTAGATGACTGACTGATGGTATAATTTCATCTTAATTAATTATACTTATAACAACCCCATTTCTAAATAATTAAGATTTCAGTATACCTTTTTTGTAATACTGGAGAGTGAGCTGAGAAACTTGTGCTTGCTAGGTAAGTACACTACCTCTGAGCTGTATCCCTAGGCAAGTACACTACCCCTGAGCTTTATCCCTAAGCAAGTACACTACCCCTGAGCTGTATCCCTAGGCAAGTACACTACCCCTGAGCTTTATCCCTAGGCAAGTACACTACCCCTGAGCTGTATCCCTAGGCAAGTACACTACCCCTGAGCTGTATCCCTAGGTAAGTACACTACCCCTGAGCTGTATCCCCAGTGCAGCATATCATTTATGTTGAACACAAAACCTTGATAATCACTTGGAAATGGATAGAAGGAAAAGAACAGGGGACATGAAGCAGTTAGATAAAGGAAGAGGATGTTCTAGCAAAGGGTATTAACAGGTAAGAAATTTGGGTATGGAAAAGTGGCCCCTAGAAAGCTAGGGATATCTATTGGAAAGCAGGAGCAATGGGCAGTTGTATGGGAGAAAGGCAGCTCTCCAATCATAGAGCTGAGATGCTGGCCAATGTATATGACAAGGCCATACTTGCTAGTATGGTTCATGAGTGTAGGCACATCTGAAGCCCACCAGAAAAAGTTACGAAGCCAGTATGCTGTGAAGAGGGAGGAACTTTAGGAGGCCATTGCTATGAGAAATGGTGTGTGGAGGAAGCAGATACTCCAGGTAACACAGAGAGAGAAGGACAAAGGAAAGGTGTGTGTTTGAGGTTTGCGTACATTTGTTTACTTTGTCCTTGCATTCTGTTTTGTTTTACCAAAGTAGGCGCTGCTGAGGCATGATGTGTGCTGTGCTAGACGCTCTTTCATGTCTGTTTTTATATCACTCATGTTTTCTACTCTTGTCCCTTGTTTTAGTGTTGCCTTTCTACCTTTGAAGGCCCTTCATAGACAGACCTGGTTTCTATTTCTTTTGTCTTCATCCATCTAGCCAAGTGCTTAAGTGTATAATCTCTATGGTCAAAGCAAGAAAAATATTCTGCTGTATGTACATACCATAGTACCATGAGTGGCTGCCATTTCCTTCTGGTAGACTGAGAAAGAACAACATTCACAAGCCCTGTTCATATAGGCTGTTTCAGAAATCTATATCTGGTGTTTCTTACCAAAGGACATCACCAAAGTGTCTGCATGGCATACCCAGATGTTTATATCATTCACAGCCCTAGGAACAGATGCCTAATTGAGAGATTGGAAGCTGTCAGCATGGAGGCCACAAGAACCAGTCAATTAACTTGACAGGAATTGCCCACTGTCAGATGCAGGGAAGACTCTAGGGCACTCTAGACGTACCTGTTCCTGACACAGGGACTGGAGGCTGGAATGTGATACATCCAGACATGAGAACCGTAGCTGGCAGGCTGCTGAGGGAAACCTGAGGAGGAACTCTCATGGACAGACCTGAACCCACATGTGTGCAGAAGCAGGAACACATCTGATTCTAGAACAGAGAGGAGGAAGAAAAGCAGCTTGTAACACTCATTTTTCTCTAATATTCTTTTCAAGCATTCCCTTTCTAAGAGATGTAATTTTTTTAAATGAATAGACTATCTCCAAAGGCATCTGCCAGCCATCTTATTAGTTACACATCATGAGAAATAAGTTTGGGAGTCCTGGACTAGGGTCCCCAAGATACAGGTGACTTAGGCAGGTGATGGGATCAAGGCTCATGAAGTGAGCGAGGTGGGCATACAACATGGAGCAGGAACAGGCATCCCCAGCTTGTGGATGCTGGTGAGCACGAGCAGCCTCAGTGGCCCCCACACATAGGTAGCAACTGCACTAAAGCAAACAAGGGCTGTAGGGGGAGGGGCTGAATGAGCACGGACAGGAATACCTTTTAGATGGCATCAAGGCAATGTTCTCTCCACCCTAGCAGTGATGTTCCTCTGTGCTAGTCAACTCTTCCTCACCATTAGGAAACACCTAAGACAGTTTACTTAGAAGTGACTTTGTTTGGCTCCCAGTTTTGGAAGTTCCAGTATAGGACTGACTGAGGCAGCACACAGGCAGGAGTAAATGGCAAAGCAAACCTTCCATACCACATGGGAAAGACTCCGGGGTAAGTGACCCATAGTCTCTTATAAGGGCATATCCCCAGTAAAATTCCCACTAGGTTCAAACTTAAAAATTCCACCTCCTTCCAATGGTGCCACACTGGAGACCAACCCCTAAATAAATACACAGGTCTCTGAGAGGCATTCAATATCTAAACTGTAGCACTCTCCTTGCTACTCAGAGCAACCGTGGTAGCACCACAGAAGCACACATATATCTGAAAAACCAAAACTTTGCAGAAAGCACTTGGGATTTTGTTTTTCAATACTATTTCATAGGGGAGATAACTCACTTGGTAACCTGAGTTTAATCTCCAGGACCCCTGTAATAAAAGCCAGAAATGAACCAGGTAGTGGTGGTATACACTTTTAATCCCAGCACTTGGGAGACAGAAGCAAGCAGATCTCTGTGAGTTCAAAGTCAGCCTGAGCTACAAAGTGAGTTTCAGGACAGCCAGGGCTACACAAAGAAACCCTGTCTCAAAAAAACAAACAAAACCCAGGAATAATAGTGTAAGCTTATAATTCCATCACTAGGAAGACAGAGACAGGCAGCTTCCCTAGGGCTTGTTTCCCAGCCAGCCTAGACTATTTGGTAAGTTCCAGGCGAGTGAGATAGCCTAGGTAGCTCCTAAGGACTAAAACCCAAGGTTGTCCTCTGGCCTCCATATACACACACATGATAGCAATAAGGGCAAATCTAAAAAGAGGTGACAATGGCTGTTTTATAACCAAAAAGTATTGAGCTAGAAGGGGAATATGTAAGGATGATAGAAGTGGTTTCATTACTACCTCCTTTCCTTTGTCCCTGCCAGGAGAAAGGTGACCAAAGTTGCAGAAAGACCCTTGGCTCTTCACTCCCACTCTGACTTCTAAAGTGTGACACAGCAGTGCACCTGACATGGCTCTGTGGCATGGAAACCTAGAAAGCAGGTTGAGCTAATGCATTTCATTATCAACACAATGCACTGAGCACATTCAAGACAGGTCAACTGTAGTTACCCCTCAAACCCTGAGCCTGTCTCATACCAAAGCATAGTACTACCTAGTCAGGACAGGTGCTTAAAATAGAAGGTATAGGTGCTGGAGAGATGGCTGGCACACTTCCAGAAGACCCAAATTTGGTTTCCAGAATCCATGTTGAGTAACTCACAACTCCAGCTAACTGCCTCTAACTCCAGCTCCAAGGGACCTAGTGTCCTCTTGTCACTCATTTGCAACATTCCCTCAAACAAATACACACATATGTACATTAATAAAACTTAAAAGAATGTATATTTTGTAGTCTGGTTTTGGATACCAAATACATGTGCACTTTCCTCTTTAAAATTCCTTTGAAATTTCTAGTATGTGACCTTGTCTGTCATTTGCAAGGACATTAGGTCCTACAGTCAGGAATGAGCTATTTGTTGGGTTTATAACGGAATTCTGGTTGACTCTCAAGATGGTCTGTTTGTGAATGGAGTTCTATAGTTGTAACATTAAAGAACTTTCATAGAGATTAGCCACTTAGAAACTAGTGGGAAGAGTAATAGCAGTGTTCCTTTGAGGAACTGTGATATAGATGCCTGAAACAAAGACCATGAAGAACGGTTATTGGCCTTAACTGCCTTATTTTCAGTGGGGACAGCTATGTATGCCTGAAAGTAGACTGTTTCAGAATTCCTTCTTTAAAAACCAGGCATTCTTTATAAAGGATTCCAGTTGTTCGGCTACAAAAACTAACTTCCTACTGTTTCTGCCGTTGTTATTAGTTCATGAGCTTGTGGCCAGAGTGTGGTGGCATGACACCCACAGACATGCGTCACTGTAGGTCTGTTGTACTGCCACCCACCTGCCCTTACTCTGCACTGCCAGGCTAACTACATCCTCTTCGAACTAGATGATAAAGCCAAAGGTTGGAGAGGTCATTGCAATGCAGGCCTCTCTCAAAGACCACAGACCCCACACAGGCGTCATGGTGTACCCCAGGAGAGAGCTAGAGCACTAATGGTTCTTCCCATTGTTCCTCTCCAGGGCCCCTGAGATCATCCTTGGTTTGCCATTCTGTGAGGCTATTGACATGTGGTCCCTTGGTTGTGTCATTGCTGAGCTGTTTCTGGGCTGGCCGTTATATCCAGGAGCTTCCGAGTATGATCAGGTAGGTCTGGGTGACACAAGAATTCACTGTGTGACTTCATTCTCCATCCAGACAATCCTAGATTACCATTTCACTTAAACCCTGGCCTCTGATATTCTTATGGGCTGACTTACTGTCTCTCTTGCCTGGCTTCCTCTTATCTCCCCACCCTGTGTGTGTGAGTGTGTGTGTGTGTGTGTGTGTGTGTGTGTGTGTGTGTGTGTGTCTGTCTGTCTGTCTGTCTGTCTGTCTGTCTGTGTCTTTCTTTGCTCCTTTGTTTTCTTATCTCATCTCTCCACCCCGTGTATGTGTGTTTCTTTGCTCCTTTCTTTTTTCTCTAAAACTAATAATTCCATTTTTTCTCAAAGCCACTAGAGTCATCAGTATACCATATGTACAGTGACAGGAAAAGCCCTGACCTCTTTCTCATCTTTTCTTGCAGATTCGGTATATTTCACAAACACAGGGTTTGCCAGCGGAATATTTATTAAGTGCAGGGACAAAGACAACTAGGTTTTTCAACCGTGACACCGACTCTCCGTATCCTTTATGGAGGCTAAAGGTAGGAAAAACACCCATCCATTCCACTCTGGTGGCCCAGTAGTGAAGAAAGAAGGAAAGACAAAAATGAGCTTTTGTCCTCGTTTGTATAGTGGTGAAAAAAAAATGAGCTTTTGATATTTTCAAATTGATAGCTTTAATTTGACCAGCAAGATGGGGATGTAGGATATAGTTGTGAATGCAAGGTGTGGCTGGATCTGAATGTTTGAAACACCTGTTCCTTTGGCCTCCTGCTGCCTGAGAGGCTGTATCCCCTGGAAAGACTGCTGGATTTATGGGACTTGATCCTTGGTGACCAATTTATGCTAGGTAGATGAAGCAGCCATACCTCACCTTTAGGGAGTTCACTGTCTGTGGGGGTGGGGGGGGGTAGGACTAATGCCCCAAGCTCTGGGCTACCAAATGGAGTATCTTCCTCCTGGGCAGAAAGAATGTGAGAAACAAAAGTGATCCAAGTGAGCCAAGAAAAAGTTACGCCAGGGGCCAAGTTGAGGAAGAATATTTGTTCTGGGCCCTGTAGAGTACAGAGGGAATATCCTAGTATAGACTGGAGGACATTTCCCAGGCAATGAAAGCAGCCTAAGCAATGCAAATGTTACAAGCCCTTGGCAAGAGGGCCGATCTGATTCATCCAGGCCCGTGTAGTGCCCTGCTGGACACCATAAACTCATGCCGATTTTACCTTAATGGAAATATATTTTGCTTTTACTTTAACCTGTGTCTCATAATTAAAATTAACATACTTTTCCTGGGAAGGAAAAAGTAATAAAGACCTTAAGTATGTTGTATGTTCATTGTTTTGCAGTAGGTTTAATTTTAGTGGGTTTGGTTTGGTTTGGTTTGGTTTGGTTTTGACAGACAGGATCCAACGAAATCCTGATACAGTTTAAAGATAATACATACTTTCAAAAAGTTGGGATTTGGAAGTTAAGTAGGCTCTCAGGCTATGAATAGAGCTCCTGACATTCAATAATTATGGCAGTGAGTTGTCAAGGTCAGTAAGAAGTCTTCAGACAGAAGAAGAGCCCAGGTTGAGGGTAGGAGATGACTACTTCTGTGTTT
Organism: Ondatra zibethicus; assembly: GCA_004026605.1. Lineage (NCBI taxonomy): Eukaryota > Metazoa > Chordata > Mammalia > Rodentia > Cricetidae > Ondatra > Ondatra zibethicus. The sequence continues at coordinate 67,353 of PVIU01006737.1, forward strand.
TACCAGAAATCTCATTCTTTGAGTTCAGCTGCTCTTAGGGATTGGGCTGCTTTAAGTGTGCTGGCCTACAGCCAGAATAAATTTTCTTAGATCCATGAATGAGTCCAAATCCCATGACAAGTCACCGCAGTAGGTTCCCAGCCAGTAGTGTAATGGGGGTCTTTGGGAGAGCAGCACAGAGCACAGGCTTTGCAAACAGGTGCCACTTGTTAGCCAGGGGCTCTGATAGGTCCCCAGAACTATGTATTCTTGTGTTCCCATATAGTAGAGGGGGAGAGCAGTCATCCTAATGGTCATGGTTATGAAGAGCATTTAGTAAGTTAACGTGCCTTGAAGCAGCTAGGAGCTGTAGGCATAAGGGATTGTTAAGTAAAATAAAATTTTAAAGCATGTCAAGAAGGGCTCTGGTCTTCCACAGTGAAGTCTTACCTTCAGCTTACGGAAAGCTGCAGAGGCATGAGGGTGCTGCTTTCCTGCGCTCTTTAGAATCTTTGGTAGCTGTATCAGAGTAGGAAGGAAGATGAGATATAGTGTGGATGGATAGAGAAAGGACACTTTCAGAAGATCCCAAGTCTCCTCTCTACAAGGTGAGGAAAAGACCCTGGGGCAAAGCAGGAGCTCGAGCACTTGAGATGTAGTGACTAAGAGATGCTGTCTTACCAGGTTTTCCTTTTCTGATAGACACCAGATGACCATGAAGCCGAGACGGGGATTAAGTCAAAAGAAGCAAGAAAGTACATTTTCAACTGTTTGGATGATATGGCCCAGGTAAGCTCTGTGGATGCCTGTTCAGTACAGCACTTTAAAATAGATGCCTGAAGGGCAGGGTTTGGTGCTGTCTTTACTCCCAGCACTCAATCTCTGTGAGTCTGAGGCTGGCCTAGTCTACATAGTGAGCTCAAGACAACTAGGGCTAAGTAGAAAGACCCTGTCTTAAAAAACAAAAAATAGCCGGGTGGTGGTGGCGCAGGCCTTTAATCCCAGCACTCGGGAGGCAGAGGCAGGTGGATCTCTGTGAGTTTGAGGCCAGCCTGGTTTACAAGAGCTAGTTCCAGGACAGGCTCCAAAGCTACAGAGAAACCCTGCCTCAAAAAAACAAAATCAATCAATCAATAAAAACCCACCAGCAGTGAGATTTATTCAACAGTAGTATAGAGCAGAAGCCCCCCACTACCCTACCTCATTGACTTTGCTTTTGAACAATATATGCCAGACTTACTAAAAAGCTGAGCTCAGGAGTCCTCCTGAAGAAAGGAAGGAGGGATTGTACAAGCTAGGTGCGGGGGGGGAGGGGGGGAAGGAGAGGACACACTCAGGGGTATGGGGCAGGGGTCAAGGTCAAGACGGGAACCCATAGAGACTGCTGACCTGAGTTTGTAGGAGCTCACCAACTCTGGACCAGCATGGGACTGACCTAGGCTCTCTATTTATGTGTAGCTTGGTCTGTTTGTGGAGTTCCTAGCAGTGGGATCAGTCCCTGATGCTTGACCTGGTGTTTGGGAACCCAATCCCCATGGTGGATTTCCTTGCCCAACCTTGATGCAGAGGGAAGAGTTTGGTCCTGCTTCAGCTGGATGTGCCCTACTTTGTTGACTCCCGTGAGAGGCCTGCCCCTTTCTGAATGGAGTGGAGAAGGAGTAGATGGGCTATGGGCAGGTTAGAAGGGAACAGGAGGAAAGGAGGGAGAGGAAACTGTGGTCAGTGTGTAAAATAAATGGAAAAAAAATTAGAAAGAAAGAAAAAAATTAGCTCCATTGTAATGGCCAACCTTACTAATGTTGTGCTAAAAGGGCCTGAACCCATGGCCCTGCATGTGCTAGGCAGGCATCCACTGCCGAGCTGAGAAGTCCAGCCCCTTGCTGTATTGGAGTTGATGCCCGTGGTTCAGTGTGTCAGTTTATAGGGCCTTTATAATAAGATAGAGTGAATTGGAGGGCTTAAGACAACACCCATGTATTTTCTCATAGTTCTGGAGGCTGAAAGTGTGTGGTGTCAATGTCCTCAGAACCACAGTCCTTTTGAAGGCGCTAGAGAACACCACCCATATGCCTGGCTGCTCGTGATTCCTAGCAGCCTTGGAACTCCTTACCTGCAACTGCATCACTCTAACCCTTACCCTCAGCGGGCTCTTATCCTTGTGTCATCTCTGGTCTCAGTGTCAGATCTCTTCTCCTATAAAAGCATCCACCGGTTATTGGATTTAGGACCATCCTAATCCAATATGGCCTCATCTTAACTTGATTATATCTGCAAAGACCCTATTTTCAAACAGGGTCATATTTATAGCTTCCACAGATTAAAACTTGAATTTAAGCTTTTAGGGGAATCCAATTCAGATCACTACACTCAGTCACTGTCAGCTCACGAGCAGAGACTTTTTCTTACCTTTGTGTCAGAGATAATTCCAGATCGCTGGATATTTTTAGTTAGAGACTAGTCCAAACTCAGAGCAACCCAGAATGAGTTTTCCATTAAAGTACTGAGAAATGAAGTCGTAGCACACCTCTTAGCAAAGATGAGTGTAACCAGAGCCTCTGCTTCTGAGAAAAGTACCATTGTCAGTTGATTAGTAGCTTAAATGGTCTGCGAAAACTGGAATTGCTTCCCAGAGCCCCTCTTGAAAAAAAAAAATAGAAAGCACCACAAAGCAAGCCTTTTAAAGGCCAAACTAGTAGAGACCTGGCATTGGGAGAATAGTCCTGTGTCCAGGTACACCTCCCTGGCCAGAAGTGACTGCAGGGAACACAGAAACTAAAATCATTCTGGTCCCAATTCAGGGGCTATGAGAAGGGAGATGTCATGAAGGTGAAGGAAGAGGGAATCCAGGCTCTTCTTTCTCCCTCCAAGGTTGGATGAACTTTTTTCTATCATCTTCTATGCTATATCTTAGAAATTCTAAGGTAGGTGTGCATGTGTGTGTGTGTGTGTGTGTGTATTTCTTTGTCATTGTTTGACTGTAGTAAAACATGTAACATAAAGCCTTTTTTAAACATAAAGTTCAGGAGTATTAAGTACATCCACACTGTTATGCAACCAGTCTCCAGAACCTTTCATCCTGTGGTTATTTTTAATAGGCGTGATAAAAGCTGCATTTTTCTTGGCCAGTTAAAACAGGAATAGTTTTGTGCCTTATCACTGAGATATATTTACAGGTGGTAGCATCTTTCTGCCCCCACCCCTACCTGGTGCCTGACTGTCTTGGCCATTCTGTTCTTACCGTATAAGAAACCATGACCTACAGACAGTGGCAACACACAAGACCATGTCTTCCATGGGCTTGAGATCAGAGGAGGTTACAGGGTATACTCTGGCTCTTACGCCCTTGTCCCTGTTTGCTTCCAGGTGAACATGACAACAGATTTGGAAGGGAGTGACATGTTGGTAGAGAAGGCAGACCGACGGGAATTCATTGACCTATTAAAGAAGATGCTGACCATAGATGCTGATAAGAGGATCACTCCCATCGAAACTCTGAACCATCCCTTTGTCACAATGACACACCTGCTCGACTTTCCCCATAGTACACAGTGAGTGTCCCGCTTGGTCCTTTGTACCGGGGCAGCACTCTGAAGGCCCAGATAGTAAAGACTTCAGGCTTTCTGGCCCTCTGGTTTCCGCTGCTGCGGTGCAGTCCTGTTGCAGTTGAAAGCAACTGTGATCCATCACATAAGCAAAGCTGGGGATCTGCGTTCCCAGAAAGCACTTAGAAAACTTATAAGGGCTATATTGGACCTAAGATTGCAGTTGTAGCAAAAAGGAGGGAACATGGAACATGGGAGACCTTGGAGCCAGATGAACTTGGGTATCAATCAGTGCACAAAGGAAGAAGTAGATGAAACAACAGTGCCCTGAAGCAATCTAGCATCAGTACCAAAGGTCAGTCTCAAAACTGTCCTGGAGTGACCTGGTCTAGTCTGTTTGGATTTGTCCATTTCCTTGGCTTGCTATGGGTTGCAGCAGGTGCTGGGTACGATGAGTAACAAAGTAGATTGGGTACTCGCCCACTAAGCTATGGTCTTCAGATGAAGGTATAAAACAATAGCTGTTACCAAGGAAGAAAGGAGGTACGATGAGGCAGTGTAACAAGGAGCTGACTCAGCAGGCCAGAAGACCCAAGAGTATAACCTCTGAAGGGCGAGAAAGAAGATGGATGTGAGCAGTCAGGGCATTGCCTGTGTGAACTCTGCAGCATGACTAAACACTGGGCATAGGGACAATGGGTGACATGCTGAGGCCATGGAAGTAAGCTTGAGAAAGCCATGCTAAAGGAGGATTTTGTCTTTTATCAAAAGCATAATACAACTCATTAAAAGGCTTAGAAGCAGATGGAATGGCTGGTTAGATTTGTGTTGAATACAGACCTAACTGCTAACGTATCAGTAATCTAGAAAAAAAAATGTCTGTAATATCTTACAACAGGGAGGGTGCTGGTGACTTAGTAACAGCCATTTCCAAGCAGAAACTTGTTCAGCAGATTGAAGATAAGTGCGAGTAGAGAAGTAGATGGCAGCCTTACAGAAAGTGAGGCTGTGGAGTGGGAGGGAAGAAGCAGAGGAGTGTCCAGAGGGACAAGAGGAAAGCTTCTGAAGAGTGGGGAAACTTAAGCAAATACTAATGGGAAGAGTCTGGTAGCAAGCGAGAGGTTCAAGGGAAAAGATAACTTGTGGTCAGTTTCTTCTGAGCCAGTGTTTAAGCTGAGGGGAGAGGTGGGCCCTGCCACTAAGAGATGGCAGGAGAAAGGTGTGGATGTCTGCAAGGTACACTGGATAGCAGAGGAAAGTCGAGGGAGTTCCTGTCAGACAGCTTTTGTCTCTGAAGTAGATGATAAAGCCCCCTGTTACGAACAAGATGGGTGATGGCTTTACCACTGGAGAACATTGTGATAACTGTGGCTGGAGCGATGGCTCGGGATAAAGCATTAGCCACACAGACGTGAGCACTGGGGTTGGGATCTCCAGCATCCACATCAATACCAGGCAGTCTGCCTATAATCTCAGAGCTCAAGAGGTGAAGATAGAGGATCCCAGGAGCAAGCTGGTTAGCTAGACTACTTGAAGCAGAGTCAAGAAAGGCACTCAGGGGAGCTAGAGAGATGGCTCAGTAGCTAAGAACCCTTCTGCTTTTTAGACAACCTGGGTTCAAGTCCCTGCACCCACATGGTAACTCATAACTGTCTATAACTTTTGTCTCAAGAGATCCAGTGCCCTCTTCTGGCCTCCCCAGGCACCAGACAAACACATAGCAAAATACCTGTGCGCATAAAAATTTTAATTAAAAAAACACACTTGGGGCCTAGAAAAAGGGTTCAACAAGTAAGAGCACTTACTTCTCTTGCAGAGGACCTGGGCTGAGCTCCCAGCAGCCACATCAGGTAGCTCACAACCATCTGTAACTCCAGCTCCAGGGGATCCAATGCCCTATGGCCTCTTCAGGCACACACGATGATGCACACATATTCATGTATGCACACACACACGTACATGTAAATAAAAGTAAATAAATCTTTTTAAGAATTAAAAAAGATACTGTGTCAACTTCTGGCCTTAATATGTACACACATGTGCACGCGCGCACACACACACACACACTCATATACAAACATGCACATGCTCACACATACATATACAAAACAGAATGTTAAGAAAGAAAGAGAAACTACAAAAGAGAGAGGGGAAGGGAGAGAGGAGAGAAACAGAGAGTGAGTTGGTCCAGGTAACTGGAGCACAAGGTGACAGCAAACTAACCAGAGAAATACAGGAGGAAGCTGGGTGTGGTGGAACACATCTGTAATCCCAGCACTTGGAAGGCTGAGGGAGAGGTAGGAAGAGCTTCGAACATTTGAGTCTGAGTATGAATTGAAGTTATAAGTGACCATCCCACTCAAAGGCGCAGAGGAAACAGTTGAGTTTGTCCAGGTTGAACTGCTGCCAGGCTGTTAAGAGAAAAAGACAAATGAATGAGGAAGTTGATGGTGCTGGTGATATAGTAATTATAATCCCAAATGGAAGCTGTTGAAGGTTCACCTGAGGGAAAGGAAATTCATTAGATTCCAATGAGTTGTGCCCTCTGGTCAACTCTAAAGATAGTTCTGATGATAGTTATAGTCAAGTGCGGCAGATGGGTGGAGAAGGAGGTCAAGGAAACAGGATGCTTGAGCTTGAGACTTAATAGTCCAGGTCTGACAGCCCCAAAGAAGAGTGGTGAGGTTGAAAACAAGGTCCTGAGGCAGGAAGTGTAGGTATTTGACAAGTCATCTGTGTGGCCACTGAAGTATTCCCAGGTGGTCAGAAAATAGCTTGGAGTGGAGACCACACTGGTAGCTAAGTTCTCGTGAACGAGAAAGAGAGGAAGGAGGTCTTTTGTGTATGGGAAATGGGTTATATCACCTCAGCCTGAACCGTGAGGTGCCTGGGACATGAAAGCATAGATTCCCATCCTTGCATTTGTGCCGGGAAAGTAGCATGCTCCCGAAAGCTGTGGTTCCCACTGGTCCTGAGGACTGCTGAGAGAAGAGCCCGGAGACAGATGTTCTCAGACCATAGTCAGCAATGCTATGACCAAAATCAGATTGGACTGAGTCTCCAGGCTGGACCCAACCTTTCCTAGCCTGACAAGTGGGCTGCAGCCTCCTGAAGTGTGTCTTCTATGTCAGTTCTCTTCCATAGCAGTCAGTGGAGTAAGTCAACTTGCACTGTGAGACCCAGACAATATCTCTTTAATTCAGGGCATGTTTGGAACAGCCAAGTTCCAGTGTAAAGAAGGACCCTGCACCCAGCCCTTCCAAACTCAAATTATAACATCTGTGCTATTTCTCAATAGCAGGAGGCAGTTAAGGAGGTTTCAGTCTATCCCACAAGAAAAGCAAATCCCACAAAGCCAGCCTTCTATCTTTAGGAATAAAGCTAAATGATCAGTCAAGTGAGGGATCAGGGAGGCGGCTGCTCTTCAGAGAGCTCTTATTGGCCATCTTCAGTAAGCCATTGAAACAGTCACCCCAAAAAACTTGGGGCTTAGATGAGCAGGTCCCTATTCTTTGTGTTCAGTAAGGAAGCATCCATAGAGTTTCACTGAGGAGCCGTGACAATTTAGAACTTAGAAGGTCAGCCTGAAAAAGAAAGACAGGCCATCCCTGGGCCTATCTGAGAGTGGGTTGACTCTTTGTGGGTTCCCAAAGGCCATGAAGAACAAGCATGCAGGCCTGTGGACCCTTGGGGCTGGGCCTAAGCTTCTCTAACAAGGTTTTGCAGGTGAAAACGAAAGCACTCATTTCTCTACACCCAGGCTCTAGTGTACGCATTGTTAAAGCCAGTCTCCTTATAAACTAACCCAAAGTAGAAGTGCTTGTCTCATCCTAACAGTCAAGCTCAATCCACTGCAGTGAGGAAACCCTAGAGTCTGGAGACTAAGCATTGAGCAATCACAAAATCACTAAGTGTGCTTTAAATGTGTTCCAAAAAGAATGCATGCAGCATGATTTTATTGTCTTTCGCTCAGTGTGAAAGCGCTCAGCAGTACTCCAGGTGCTCACCAGAAGCTGTGGGTGGGCATGGTGTTGTTTACCAGTGAATATGGTTTCTTTTTCTCTAGGACCATCGGTTTGTTTGTTTACTATGCATTGTGTATCAAGCAGCCAGTGTGATAGTCATAAACTTAGAAAGAAGTAGGAATCTCTAGGTCATGTGCATGTTCAATTTCTGAAATTTGGAATGTATCTTTCTTAAAAAGCATATTCTGGGATAGCCTATAAATACCTGTTTAGTCCAAAATAAAACAGACCTGTAGTTTATATTCAGTTATTGCAATAGACATTTTAAATTGTAGATTAAATGAGGTTTTATCTTGAACATTAGCGCTTGAGGAAAAGTAAAGCTAACAGAAGAGGCAGAGTGTGTGAGGAGCAGAGTATGGGATAGGACACAGTGGACATTCAGGAGCCAGAATGGCCAAGCACACTAACGGCCTTTACGCTTGTACCTACATTGCTTTCATACTTTGTAGTTAGGGGTTTGGTTTTGATTCACCAAGACAATGAAGGAAGAAAAGGGGGAAAGAGTTTTACTTCATGAATCTAGACAAGAATTACACACACATACGAAAGGAAGGATTAAGGAAGTTAGGAATGTGTATGAGAGGGAGAGGTGGGGGTAGGAGTGAATTGCTAGTTAGTAATTCTCTATCAGGCAAATTATCTGTCCTAAACCTACAGCTTTACTTATAAAATTGAGACAATGATCATAATTCTGGTGGAGTAGGACTGAAATGGAGATTGCAACACATACTACTGCTCTCAGTGAAAATTAGTAATCATTGTTTTCTTGCTTGGCAGGTTCCAGTGAAGCCAATCAGCTGCCTAAATTCATGACCCTGGGTGGGAGAATTACTTGGCTGACCTCTAGATGGCGCTAGTAGCCCAGGGTCGCTAGAATGGGCGGTTTGGGGGTAGACAAGTTGGCTCTAAGGAAGATGGAAGTAGGTTGTAGCAGTTCCTCGATATCCTTGGTTAGAAAGTCATCTTGTTGGAGTGAGAACAACACTGAGGATGAGCAGTGCGATTGGAGGTGGAAAAGTAACTGGAGAAGATAAAATGAAGCATGTCTGTGATATGGGGAACCTGCCCATTCAGGATGGGGGAAGGGCAACAAGACAGTGGGGCGCTCTCTCGCACAGTGCTGACAGTTCCATGGGCAGACTTTGAGAAGGCCAGGATTTTTGAAGCCAAAGAAAGCTACAGTGTTGCTTTGTTTACTGGATTAACCATTCTCTCCTTTTCTCACTGTTTTCTCTCCTTTCCCCCAACTTACCCCATCTCACCCTCTTTCTTGTCCTGTGTCTCTGCCTCTACCTTTTGCATAAACAGTGTCAAATCTTGTTTCCAAAACATGGAGATTTGCAAGCGCCGGGTGAATATGTATGACACAGTGAACCAGAGCAAAACACCTTTCATCACACACGTGGCCCCCAGCACATCTACCAACTTGACCATGACCTTTAACAACCAGCTGACCACCGTCCACAACCAGGTGAGTGGCAGACACCAGGGGAAGGTGGGCAGGGCTGTCACTGTAGGCATCAGGACTCAGGTTTCCCCCACCAGTGTTATCCTTTGAGGTCTGTAAGCTGAAGTACTTGCTTCCTTAGGTAGTTTTTTAAGAGGTCACAAGGATCTCTGTTCTGACTCCTGCTTCCTGAGATGGTACCTCTTCCCATTTTCCTCTGAGCTGAGGTGGAAATGGAGCCTGCTAAAAAGTTCTAGAACCAGCATGAGTCCCTCCCCGCACCTCAATGTCCATATGGTCTTTATTCAGCAGCAGTAAAACCTGTCCATTCTCTAAGTCATAGAAAAGCCAGCTCTTGGGTCTTTCACCAGAATCCTAGCATTACCCAAGGGATACAGGAAGTTGAGGTTTCCTTCACACAGATCCCCAACCTTTTGCAGGTTGGAAGACTCAGCAACATAGAATGTTTGAAATACAGATGAGGCTCAGGAAATAGGTCCCAAATGAAGAATCTCCCCACCCTAATTCACCCGCCTCCAGAATCTGAGACTTGAACTGTTACTCCCATCTTCCAATCTTATGAGTTCCCCCAAAGAAGTATTTCCCAGATGTTTCAGTCTTAGTATCAATCTGTAATGATAATGGTGTTCCTGTGTGTTGTCTCTTGTGCACAAGCACATACACACACCTTCAGAGAAGAGAAATAAATACGTAAACCTAATGTGTGAATGTCGCCACCTGTGTGTCTACTTTTAGTTGGCAGGTCCTCCTGTCACTGATGAGTCCCTGTCCCTGATCAGCACTATTCCCTTTCACCATGTTGTTCCCTCTTAGCATAACTTCCAGTTGCTAGCGCTTCCTCTGCTCAGGCTCAGTGCCATTTGGAATCTGCTGCCCTCTGGAGGCCGTCAGTATTTTTGATTCTGTCTGTAGAGTGAAGAGCTCATTTTCCTGCCAGCCTTGAGGTTAAGGCTTTTTTGCATCTAGGGCTTCTCAACCAGCGGTCACTGAGGTTTTCTTCATTACCTTGAGGCTTGCTTTCCCATAAGTCTCCTTAGGAGACTCTTGATTCTAACTCCCTAACCTCAAATCCTCTGTCCCCATCTGCCATCTGTCTCTTCCTTCCATTACCAAAGGATCTAAGAAGGCTCACGGGAAAGGGAACTCCTCTGATCATGTGTCAGGTCATGTGAATCCCCACGCTCCAGCAGCCTTTCTGTGGATATATTCATAGGCTTCAGACTGGAGATCCCTGACCATATCAGAAAAGGTCACCTCCATGTTTCCTGTGCTAGGACAACCCATACCCATTCCAAAGACTATCACCAAAACTGAAAAACACATAGGCAGGTCCCAAATAAGAATACCTCTATTCTCCATGGCACTGAGACCTGGAAAGCTGGCCAGGTTGAACTAAAGTAGAAAAGGCCATTAATTTAGTATAATGGTGGTGGCCTGAGCACTGGGGAAATGAAATGATGCCCTACAAAAGCATGATCCTGAGAACAAACTGTCCATCATCTGAGCTTTGAATTGTTGGGGCCTAATTAAACATGTCAGAAAAGCAAGTTCTTCCCATTATAACCTAGATTTAAGCACTAAGGCATGCTTTCCCTCACCTGATAATGTTACAAAGTGATCACATTACTGACAGTAAACATTTATTGTGTCAGACTTGCTTCAGCATGGCATCATTCAGTCTTCCCAGCATTCATGTGGAATAGGTATTATCATTGGCATTTTAGAGGCAGAAACGGAGGCACAGGCAATTAATCCTCTTCCTAAGGCTGCCTGCTAGTACATATGAGATAGGTTTGGCCTTTGACGCCAGCAGTCTGTTTCAGGGTCTGTACTCTTGAAACACACGCACTGATGAATCCTGTGGAAGTCCCCAGATACTTTTCTAGATGGTATTGCTCTCTAAATCCAACAAGCCTTCTTTTGTACATTAGTGACCCAGTGCTGTGTTCCTTTCCTGAGCTCCTTGGAGTTTTTCTGCTCGTTCTAAACATTCAGAAGTTTAGAAGCAAGAAAATATACCTACAGTTCTGTTTTAGTGAAAGGACATGGAACTATATATTGGATATATGTTGCTCTTAACAGATATCCAATAGACTAACCATAGGATCTTTTCCAAGTGCTCAGTAATCTATAATTGTTTATGTCTCAAGGAAGCTGGGTCAGTATGCCATAATTTTTATGTATTTTGAAAAACTGTTAGTAGCCAGGTGGTGATGGTGCACACCTTTAATCCCAGCACTCAGGAGGCAGAGGCAGGCGGATCTCTGAGTTTGAGGCCAGCCTGGTCTACAGAGCAAGTTCCAGGACAGCCAGGGATACAAACCCTGTCTCAAAAAACCATAAAACAAAACTGTTAGTAACATATTGAGGGGAAAGTCCTCCCTCGGTATTCTTGGCTTAATCCTTAGGCTCAGCCACTTTACTAACTTTTCCAAGATATCTCGTTTTAGGGCATATCCTTCTCCCAAGAATTTCAACTGGGCTTATAGATTAGACTCACATCCTGGTCTTACAGATGTCAAACTGTAAGATGTTTAAACATCTAAAATCACTTGGCCCATCTTTGCAATATAGGTTGCCAGTGAACTTGCTTTGTCTTCTCATTTGTCTTTGTTAGCCAGGATAGCTCTTAGCAGTCATCTCTGCCTCTCACAGGCAAGCAGAGGACCACAAGTAGAACCCAGGCCCTTCTCCCAAGGAGGCATCAGTCAGGATGCTGACTACACTGTCCAGCACATTGTGGCGGAAGTTGAGCCACACAACCACAGATTTCTGTACAAGAGCACTGTCAGGGAAGGTTCCAATTTGGAGCCCTGATACCCAGGCTGGCCCTAAAGCACAAAGGCTAAGAGTTCTCTCTGAGTTTCAAAGGATTCCTATGAGATGAATGGCCTATGCTCATAGAAAGCTAGGAAAATAGCAAGTAGATTAATCTGTCCCAAAGAAAAAGGTAGATGACACTTATCAAGGAAGATAACTGAGGGTCTATAGAAAGGAAAAAGTACTGAGCCAAGATGCATACACCACATTCATGAGGCCACTACTGGAATTTGTGAGTAGGTGCTTAAGTGCAGAACAGGATGCTGATGTGCAAAGTGTTCTTTAAGAGAGAATGATCCAAGACTAGAGAGATGGCCTCTTTCAGAGGACCTAGGTTCAATTCCTAGACCTACATTGTATCTCATAATCATCTGTAACTCTGTTTCAGGATCCACAGTGCCCTTTTCTGTCCTCCGTGGACACTAGGCACACATGGTACACAGACATATATATAGGCAATATACTCATACAATTTTTAAAATTAAAAGAGAGAGAGAGAATGATCCTGTGCCCAAGAATTAAAAGAGAAGTAGAGGGCAAACTGTCACTAATCAGGCACTTAAAGGTCCGAGGTGGGCACCAGAGAACAAACAAGCAACACCAGTGGGTCCTAGGGATATTTGGAAGGTAGAGGCATCAGAACAGTGACTGATCAGAGGCTGGGACAATGCAGTCAAATGGGAAGACATTAGTGCCATGGCCTCAAACAGGGGACCTGCAAGGCCTGAACTGCCAGGGAAAATAATGGTGTGGGGAAGACTGGAGATTAGTGTTATGTCATTGGCACATAGACACTGGCTCCTACGTGTGCACATGTCCCCCCCATACTTCCAGGAGGCATGGCGTGATGCTGAAATGCATATACAGATAAAATACGCAGCTCAAGATCTAATTAGGTATATCATAGGAGTTCGTAATCATTTTCAAATAAATTTATTATCTTGTACTAAAATTCCACACAAAATTTAATTGTAACAAATTGTGCAGGGCTAAAGATATAGCTCAGTAGTAGACTTGCCTAGAGCAGTCAAGGCTCCAGGTTTGTTTGATTTCCCCAGCACCACAAAATAAAAAAGGAAAACAAGACTTTGACCTTTTTGTGAAATTTGACCTCCTCTTGAAATTCTCTTTACATGTGTATCCAGTATTTACTCACAGTCCACCTCCTCCTTATCCCACAGTTCTTACAATCTCTAGAGCAGTGGTTCTCAACCTTCCTAATGCTTCGAACCTTTAATACAGTTCCTCATGTTGTAACAGGAACTCCCAACCATAAAATTATTTTGTTGCTACTTCATAGCTGTAATTTTGCTATTGTTATGAATTGTTAATATAAATATCTGATATGCAGGATATCTGATATATGACCCCCAAAGGGATCGTGACTCACAGGTTGAGAACCTCTCTTCTGGCGGCACAGCTCCTAGACAATGTTCAGTCTGAAGCCATTGCTAACCTCTGTCTGTCTTTGCTAAGGAGAGAATATAGGCATTCCCAACAAAGAGTTTGCTTTCCTTCTACAGCTTTGTTTCTATTGGAAGTTCTGTTTCCAAAGATAGATCCAGATGTTTGCCATATGCTGCTTTTACAGCAGTCGTGTCCTACAGCAGGCCAAGGGTAGCTGCAGACAGCATTGTCTTTAGATATGAGCAAGAATCTCCTTCCAGGATTCTGCCTGGGCTTCCCTTCTGGTGTGTGGGCTTCTGTACTGAGACCTGTTTATCCAGGACCCAGGCCTGCAGGAGCCTCTCCCTGTTTGTCCTCCCAGGTATAGACTCCCTGGATCCAAGGGGGGAGGGAGAGGATGAGCAAAGGTGGAGCCTTGCTGGGACAAGGAGAAGAAAGACAGGCTCGCCCCCCCACCCCCATCATCATCATATTCTACTGTAGAATCCAAGGAACACAAAGGCTCTCAACCTAAACCTGGCCTTCTGGGATGAAGCAGACTTTAATTAAACAATTTATTTTTTTATTGTTTATTTTTCCCCCTGGTGGGGAGAAGTGATTAGGAACTCATGTAGCCCAGGCTAGCCTCAAACTCAGTACCGTAGTATTAAGATAACCTTAGGCTTCTGATCCTTCTGCCTTAGCCTCTTGAGTGCAAAGATTGCAAAATAGATACAAGATTGCCATAGCTGTTTTTATGCAGTGCTAGGCATTGAACCCAGGGTTTCATGCATGCTAGACAAGCACCGTACTAACTGAGCTACATCCCCAGACCCTCAATCAAAAGGTTTTCTAGACTAAGTTAGCTTTTCAGTAGTGAGCTATGTGGGTCTCACAAATGTCAGAATGCAGGTGCCTGCCTTCCTCTGAGGCATTCAGCTGGAGTCCTGCCCTTCGTTTTGCTTTTTGGCTCTTGATTTATGTTAGCTCTCCTTTAAATTCATTTATTTGATTTAGATTTGTGTCTCCCTACCACCTCCCTCATTTTTTATTTTTGTTTATTTTTGTTTAATCCCCATCATTCCTTTAGGCTCCCACCTCCACCAGTGCCACTCTTTCCTTAGCCAATCCCGAAGTCTCCATACTAAACTACCAATCTACACTCTACCAGCCCTCAGCGGCATCCATGGCCGCAGTGGCCCAGCGGAGCATGCCCCTGCAGACGGGAACAGCCCAGATTTGTGCCCGGCCAGACCCCTTCCAGCAAGCTCTCATCGTGTGTCCCCCTGGCTTCCAAGGTAAGGCCGACCTGGTTCTTACAGGACCACCTCTAGGGTTCTCACCCCTACTGCTTCCTGGAATGCTCACTGTCAGGGAAGAAAGCCCTCTTCCTTCCGTTCATAGGAATGCTAGTATCACTGATCGTGGAGGCTGCTCTCCTAGTGCCGCCAACCTAGAAATAATGCGCCTTGTGCTCTAGTACCAAGTCCATTTGTTGTTCTCAGCACCTGCCAGAAACTGTGGCCTTCGCCAGCTGCCTGTGAAGAGGCAGGCGTATTGTCTGGTTCCATTGTCATGCTGATGTCAGCTCCAGCTTTCCTTGCATGAAATGTTCTCTGAACATTATCTGTAGAAAATTGCCAGTCTCTGACAGCCAGCATAGGCCCACTTCATGTGGAGAATAGAAATTTGTCTGAAAAGTGCCTCCCTGGGCCTCCTCCCCTTTGGCCTTGATCCCAGAGCTCTTTTCCTGTGGACGTTAAGTAGCTAGAGATGACTGTGTGCCTCATCATACTTCACACGGAAAGCTCAGGACAGAGTTCTGCAAAGCACCCATGTGAGCGTGTACACTGGTGCTCAGGTTCCATCTGTAGAGTCCAGAGAGAGCCCACCACTGTCCCCACGTCCTTTGCTGTGACACTCAGCTATATACCCATGGGCAGCAGCCATTGCTTTCTTCTTGTGATTTGTCATCTTATCTGTCCTGTTTTGGACCACACGTAATTTGACTTTGGAGAGGTGTGTTTGTGGGGAGTAGGAAACTACTTTTAAGTTAGCAGCTAAAAGGAAAGTATCCCATAGCTGAACAGTAAAGCTAACTCAGTGGCTAGGAGGGGTCTCTTCATATTTCAGTCATTCACCTCCCTCCTGTCCCTCCCCCATGTACTAAACAGGCCTGCAGGCCTCTCCCTCCAAGCATGCTGGCTACTCAGTGCGGATGGAAAATGCTGTTCCCATCGTCACTCAAGCTCCAGGAGCTCAGCCTCTTCAGATTCAACCAGGTCTGCTTGCTCAGGTAATTCTCTTCTGTACTGCTCACATTCCCATCGTCCATGTTAGTGCTTGCTCAGGTAATTCTCTTCCGTATTGCTCACATTCCCATCGTCCATGGTCTGCTTGCTCAGGTAATTCTCTTCCGTATTGCTCACATTCCCATCGTCCATGGTAATGCTTGCTCAGGTAATTCTCTTCTGTACTGCTCATATTCCCATCGTCCATGGTAATGCTTTTCCAAAAGACATGTATCTCTACTGACTCCCTCCCTGGTAATGAGGTAGGAGCTCCCAGGCAATGGAATATGTCAGTAATGTTCTAAATGATCCCTGAGTGAATTACCTCCCTAAGTATCTAGTGACAATTCCAAGAAGAGATTTAGATACAGAGAGTCTAGGGAAATTATTATTTTACCTTTGTAAAGCAAATCATCGAGGAGACCTGGGTTTTGATCCTAAATCTGCTAGTAATTCTCAGTGACCTAAGGCAAGTCAGTTAACATCTCTTTGCCTCCAATTTCTTTCTTGTAAAATAGAAGTAGTTCTTATAGCCAAAGCCCTGGATATTATCCCTTCATTTTTAGAGTTGAGAAAAAAGACAATTTGCAGAAGCTATAGACTGGAACCTTCCTTTCGATCCATAAAAGTATTCTAATTGTGGAATGAGATCACAAAGATGAAAAATGATCGGAAATGTGTAAAGTGTTACATGAGTTTATAGTAACAGTGCTGGTGCAATACCAGAAGACAATCCTGAAAGACACTTGAACTCTGATACAGTTGTACTGTTTTTAATGCCACACACTTTACAGTTAATTCCTTTAATCCCCACAATACAGAAAGATATCTGTCTCTACTTGGGACAAGTAAGGAAACTGAAACAGGGATTTGCTCAGAGCCATACAGCAGCTAGGCAGGGTGGCACATGCCTGTCCTACCAGTACTCTGCTGGCTGAGGCAGGAGAATTGTGAGTTCAAGGCCATGCTAGGCTACATAGTGAGTCTAGGCCATCCTACACTACCCAGTGAGACCCTGTCTCAGAACAAAAGCATTACACAACAGCAAGATGTCAGAACCAGGACATACTCTAGACATCTGACACAGATGTCATATTTTCCTACTGTCTTAGACCACTTCCTATTTTCTACTGTCAGGCATCTGTGATGCCTTGACCTGTTAGTGTCAGCTTTACTTTTAAATAAGGTAGCTTCCCAAAGGGTTTATAGAAGTGATTTTCTATGTAGAAAATAGTTTATAGATAGTCAGTTGCATAGGTCTGTTCTTGGCTCTCTTGTAGTCCATTGGCCTCTAAACATCCAGTCTTCACCATAACATCTGTGTCTTGATATCTGGTAGGGATGCCCTGGTCTTTTATAGGTTCTTCAGATTTTCCTTAGGTACTCTGGTTCTTTTCTTTTCCATACCCACTTCACCATCATTTCTCCATAAGAATGTTGGTAACAAAACAACAACAACAAAGCAACTAACTGTCGTGTAAGAAAGATGGCTCAGCAGTTAAGAGCACTGGCTGCTCCTCTCCAGAGGCCCTGGGCTCAAATACCAGCACCCACATGGTGACTCACAACCCTCTGTAACTCTAGTTCTAGGGAATCCTGTGACTCTCTCTTATGGCTTCTGCAGGCACAAGACATACACATAGTGCACAGAAATGCATGCAGGCAAAACAGTCATATACATAAAAATAAATATTTTACAGTTTTTGTTACTATTGATTTTATTAATTATACTTGTAATCATTTGCTTTCAATCTATAGGAATATAACTGATTTGGGTCATCAAGCTAGCCTTCTGTTTTTATGAATTCTTTTTGGTTGCAGATAATAGTTTTGTTTCTTGCTCTTCAGTTCTTGCACTTTTTCCTATTGCTCAAATATCCCGGGCTGAATAGAGCAGTCCAAATCATGTGTAATAACAGGTGAAATCAGGAAATTGTTGTAGCTATTTCCCATTAGGCATTGTGTTTCTTCTAACTATTTAATGGAGATAGTTTGTCATGTTTTAATTTTTTTTGTTTTTTTTAAAGACAGGTTAATTTTTAAATATTATATATGTCAAATATACTTTCTCATCTATTTGGATAACTGTATAACTTTGTTCCCTAATCTGTTTATGTAGCAAGTTATATTAATAGATTTTGTAGTGTTAAATCACCCTTATATTTATGAAATAAACTCTGATCCTGTTGTGCTTGATATGATGACATGCTTTTTGAGCTGTTTGCAACTACTGTGATTAGTATTTTTGCATCAGTGTTCATGGATGAGAAATGACATATGGTTTCCCTTTCTTAGGGAACCCTTATCTAATTTGAGTTCACAGTGGCTACAAACAGGCCCCTACAAACTTGGATATCGCCACCTCTTCTGTGTTCTAGAACAGTTAAGATTGGTACTAACCATCTTTGCATCTCTTTATTCTTAATCTAAACTAACACTTCTCAAGTGACAGCCAACACCATCAATTGGTGACACACAAAGCTGTGCATGCCTTGTTGAAAGGGTGTTAACAGAGAACCTGTGTTTAAAATGGGCTTGTCCCTTCCTCTTTAGTCCTTTTAACTTCCTTTGTTGTTGTTGTTGTTACATAGTTCTGTGGTGAGGAGTTCAAAAAAGGCCACTATAAATCAAAGAGCTACATAAAGACCAGTTCAGGCCAGGACATTTGCTCACCCTTTATCTGAGTGTCAGAAGTCCAAACCAGCCTCCCAGTGAGCCCAGAATCTGTAGATTTCCCTGTGTACTTTCCAAGGTAATTACAGACCCTTTTTTGTATTTGCACACTGAATCCAAATACGCCAGTAGTGAGCTCTATTAGAAATACTAAGCATGGCTTGATAGCTAACAGGGGCATTCCTCATTGTTCAGTGGAGTGGAACCAACAGGCTCAGCATTTCTGAATTTGTCCCAGTCCTTTAATTGTAGTGGGGAAGAGTCCTGCCCTCTGCTTTCTTGAAGAGAGTCTCTAGTGTTGTAAACCTTCACGTTGGTTTAACCTAAATCTGTAATTGGAAAAGTGGACAGCAGCAAAAAAAATATGTGTATAGGGGCTGGAGAGATGGCTCAGAGGTTAAGAGCACTGACTGCTCTTCCAGAGGTCCTGAGTTCAATTCCCAGCAACCACATGGTGGCTCACAACCATCTGTAATGAGATCTGGTGCCCTCTTCTGGCATGCAAGCATACATGGAAGGAATGTTGTATACATAATAAATAAATTATTTAAAAAATATGTGTATAGGATTTTAATTGCTATATGATACTTTAATATAGTGTTTATAAAAAGGAACTATTAGAAGCAAGTTGAGTATTAATCACCCAGGGATCTGTTGACTCAACAGGTGCATAGACTAGGACAGCACACGCCCCCTAACACGGACATAGAAGACCTGTGTGTCTTCACATGCAAAGACTTCGAAGGCACATTTCTTATTTAAAACGTGCACAGCTAGCAACATAGGAGTGACCTTTACAGAAACCCTTTATTAAGGAACTCTTGACACTCCTGAAAGGTCTGTGACCTTCCCTGCCAAGCCTAGTGCCCCAGTCAGCATGTTGGCTACAAGAGAAACTGTGAGGGAGAGGGTCAAAGTGGGAAGATATAATATGAGTGAGATCATATTATATTCAATCGTTTTTTTCAAGGAGCAGGATCCAGAACTCCCTCTCACTAACAAGTGCAAGTCAGAAATACAGAAATGACAGATCCTTCTAGACTCCACTTTCCATGAGGAGATTTTTGTATTCTTGGCCAGTTGAGTCAGATGGCCAAGGTCCCTGTATTTCCCTGAGGACAAGTGACTTCTTTAAACTATCCACTCTACCGAAACCCAGTGCTTCTCACTCTAAACCTCCA
The DNA here is from genome assembly GCA_004026605.1 of Ondatra zibethicus. Taxonomy (NCBI): domain Eukaryota; kingdom Metazoa; phylum Chordata; class Mammalia; order Rodentia; family Cricetidae; genus Ondatra; species Ondatra zibethicus. The sequence goes on from PVIU01006737.1 coordinate 86,721, forward strand.
CTGGTGGCATTTTAACAGCCAGTCTTTGCAGCCATTGTCTTGCTATCTACTTCTACCTCACTTGGCACTGAAACTGCTAACAGAAGGTTTGTTCATGCCACCTTCGTGGAGTTAACACCCACACCAGATTCCAAATAGGGCCATTGTGTTTGTGTTCCTCCATAGAGTACGTTTAGGTACTGACTGAGATCATGGGATTTAGACCATCCGTGTGCACACACCAGGTGCACCACTTGCTGGCTGTCTTTGAGAATGTGAGTTTTGACATTGAAATTTCATCCATTTTCAAAGTAATACAGGTACATAATTTTTTAACTTATATGACAGCACACATTTTACTAAAAGAAAATATAGTCCTCTCACCTTTAATTTCTCCTATCCCAAAACAACCTTTAACTTGACCATTCATTATGTAAATCCATATAAGTAACATTCTATAACTGTTTGTATAGTTATTGATCTTATAACATTTTCTTGATGAGCTTCATAATACACCATATTTCCTTCCTTGTATGGCTGTCTCATTTTCCCACCGAGTTATCTTCTGTGTATAGCTTATTGTTGAGTCTCAGATCATTCTAGAGCTGTAAGAGGTTTCTGTGTTTGACGTGTTTAGGTTGAACATACCAAGTTCAGTGTATTATTTGTCTTTATGACACCTTTTATACAGTTGTTGTCTACAGTGGTCTCAAGATTTACAACTTCATGCTTTCTTGTTGTTTTCCCATGCTTTGTCCTGGACTCCCTATTTGCCCTTAACTCTGAGTTTTATTCTTGTTGTTGTTTCTCCTTTAACAATATTTTCTGTTTTCTCTTTGCAAAATTCTTATTACATGGATGTTGTTACTTCTATTTGTGTGTGTTTATGATGTGTGGGTGTGTTGATCCATATATATTAGTGGTGGGTGGACATATAAGTACTGGCTAGTTTTATGTCAAGTTGATACAAGCTAGAGTCATCTGAGAGGAGGGAACCTTAACTGAGAAAATGCCTCCCTAAAATCAGGCTGTAGGCAAGCCTGTAGGACATTTTTTTAATTAATGATTGATGGGGAAGGGCCCAGCCCGTTATGGATATTGCCACCCTTGGCCAAGTGGTCCTAGATTCTATTATATATTGAGGAAGGATCTCTCATGTGAATCTAGACCTCTCTGACCAGTGTAGTCTAGCTTTATAGTTTGCTGGAGAAATCCTGTCTTCGCCTCCCAAACACAGGGATTGCGGATGGGCCACCATTCCTGCCTGGCATTCACATGGATGCTGAGTACCCAAACTCTGGTCCTCACACTTTCAGGGAAATACTTCATGCGCTGAGCCACCTTTCTCTCCAACCTGGACGTTTATACTTCTAAATAGATCTTTTAGTGTTTCTTCTTTTTCCCTCATGTGTGCTTGCGTGTGTGTGTGTGTGTGGTGTAGTGTGTGTGGGGTATGGTGTGTGTCTGTGTGGTATATGGGAGTGTGTGGTGTGGTGTGGGTGTGTGGTGTTTGTGTGTGGTGTGTTATGTGGGAGTGTGGTGTGTGTGTGTGGTATGTGGTGTGATGTGTGTGTGGTGTGTGTGTATGGTGTGTGGTGTGGTGTGTGTGAGGGGTGTAGTGTGTGGGTGTGTCTATTTTCTGAGGAATTTCATTTTTTTGAAATTTTTTTGACTTCTCCATTTCTGTTGCCATTTTTCTCATTTCTGAGAGCTCCTTATCTTGCTCCATATGTACATATCTATATGAAGAAAGATGCATATTTTTTAAAACTCTGTGGATATTAATTATAAACAATTATAGATCTTTGGAATTTTTTTTCTGTTTCCTACGTTGCTTTTGTTTCATGTGAGTTCCATTTTATTTTTGCTGTCATCACTTCCACTTTAGATGCTTTCTAAAGGCTGCCTTAGCTGTCCATGCATAGCTGAGCCTGAAACATTAAACTGCTCAGCACGCTGAGAAAACCGACCAAGGATGGACTGCTGAATGCGGACTTCCATGTGGAGCAATAAGAAGCAAGCCCAGCATTTCCACTGGCAGACCCCTTACCCTCAAGTCATACCTGTAGCTCTTTTCTCTGGAACATCTGGCTCTGACGACAGCAGACCACCTGCAGCCAGGGATCTAGCCAGGTTTCATACGCAGATTTACCTTAGAATAATTCAATATGCTAACTTTCTTGGCACTGGCCATGTGTTGTTATACCTTTACAGTCTTAACTGTTATTATCTGTCCTCTAGTCTCCTTGCATCTATGGATCTATGTATTTTATTTCTTCCCTGTCTTCAGAGAAAAGAAGAAATAATTTGCCATATTTTCTAAGCAAGTCATTTAACCTCTCAGTCTCAGTTTATTCACCTAAGAAATGGAAATAAATAGTAGCTCTTACCTCATAGGACCAATATTAAGTTCAAAAATCCGTTTATGACTAAACACTGGCACACAGTATGGATCAAGAAATATTAGCTCCAGCCAAGCATAGTGGTGTGTACCCATAATTCCCACACTTGGTAGACTGAAGCAAAGAGGATCCTGAGCTCAGGTGCTATATGGGATAAATAGCAAGATCCTGTCTCAGAAAAGAGGAGGGGGACAGCAATATGGCTCAGTAGTTAAAAGTGCTTGCCTTGAAGGCCTGATGACCGAATTCAATTCCTGAATCGCAAAATAGGAGGAGAAAACCAAGAACTGACTCCCAAAGGTTGTCTCCAGAACCTCTGAATGCATGTATGCGCTCTCGTGTCATATACACAATAATAGTAATAATTCTTAAAAGAAATATTAGTTCTTTTCTTTGTAGTAGTCATAATAAATTATAGGTGCTTGATGTAATGTCATCTAAATGAGCTGGTTGTATTTGTAAGCATCATTTTCACAGCCAATGAAAAGGGCTAAGAAAAAATTGCCTTTCCCTTAAGGCTTTGAGGTAAAATTCAAGGAAATAGGGGAGAAAAATATGACCTTATCTTGATATCAAGATACATTTTTAATGACATTAGTCAAAGCTCATATTTTTCATGGAATTGGAAATGAGTTCCAGATCACTAAGCAGTAAAACTCCTAACTGACATTGAAACTGGTTTTTTGTTTTGTTTTGTTTTGTTTTTTGTTTTTTAATACAGAGTTTAAACATGAACACTGGCTGGGCTAGAACTTTCTATGTAGACCAAGCTGGCCTTGAACTCACAGAAATCCAGCTGTTTCTGCCTCCTGAGTCCTGGGACTAAAGGTGTGCACCACCACACCTGGTTTATTAAATATTTTGAATTTATAATGGTTTGACCAGTTAACTTTTATTTCTCCTCTGTGAACTCAGTGGACTTGAAATAGTTAGCTATAATTAATAAACTCATAGAATCATTTCTTTTATTTTGTCAGCTGACATTAAGTATTTATGGGATGATAAGTAGTCTCTGAGCCGTCTCTCCAGCTCTTCCTTGGTATTTTGAAGCCAACAACTAGTCTACACTTTCACATCCGTTACAAGATCTAGCATAGTCCACACACACAGATTAAGTTCTGGACTCATGGAAGTCAGCTAGGTAACTAACAAAATGTGGTGATTGTGACTGTCCTGTCTTACAGCAGGCCTGGCCAGGTGGGGCCCAACAGATCCTGCTTCCTCCAGCCTGGCAGCAGCTGACTGGCGTGGCCACCCACACGTCCGTGCAGCATGCAGCTGTGATTCCTGAGACCATGGCAGGCACTCAGCAACTGGCCGACTGGAGGTAAGCAGGAAATCCTTCTGGGCCAAGCAGTATTATTGGAGTAAGAGTTGTGTCCGCCTCTGACAGAAAACATGAGGGCTGCAGGCACAGTGCAGTGGGTGGCAGCTTAAACACTATAGCAGGACACCAGAAATCCAGCTCTACAAAAACTCAGTGACATCTTTTAAACCAGACCTGGCTGGGTTTTTCTCAGAATTAAGATCCTTTCAGAAAGCAAACATTTGTCACCAGTGATGGAATACAGAAGAGAGTCCCCAAAGCCCTAAGCAATTCTCAAAAGTGTTCTCATGAAGTTTTGAGATGTAGGTGCCTGTCTGTCTGAGCTCCCCAGGGAAAGCTTGACAGATGAGTTGTACTTGGAAGGATAAGCTCTAGCGTGTTTATTAAATGTGCATCTTCAGTTATCAGCTTGTCTTATGGAGAAGAGTTCTCTTTCCGCAGACCCCAGGGATTCAAGCCGCTGCCTGCCAGCACCCTGCACTGTTTCCAAAGCTGCCCATGCAACCCACTGACCCCCTCGTGGACACCCTGCTCTGCTGTTCTCATAAGCACTTGTCACTTTTCCTCTGGCCCTCATCGCAACACCACCACAATGCCCTGCTTGACCAGTACAGAGCTGTATGACAGTCTTCAAATTGTCCCCAGCTCTATGGCCCCTTTGGGCTGTTCCTCCTTCTGCAGAAATTATTCCCTGCTATCCTCTGGTAGCTGTATTAGCATCCTGAGGGTCTCCCTAGTTCCTTTTCTGAGCATAGAATTCTTGAGTTGAATGTGGTAGTATATATTTGAAGTCTTGGCACATAGGCTAAGGCAGAAGAATCACAAGTTTGAGGCCAGCCTGAGTTTCATAGTGAAACTCTGTCTGAATAAGCAAATAACTCTCAGGAAAAGGTAGGCAGGAGGCTAATGAGTCCCCTGACTCATGTCTACTGTAGCTTTCTCCTTCTCCATGTAAACTACTTTCTGACTACTAACAGGAGGAGAGCACATGGGCCATCCCATGGCTGCAGTCTGCACTCAGTGGAAGGACTTTCAAACCAGGCAAAACTGGTTTCTCTTCTGGCTCTGCAAGAATTGGGGCAGGTTATTTAACTTTTATGGCCTCAGTTTCCTTTTCAATAAAATGGGGTCATGATGCTTACCTCACAGGGTTGTGGGGTAGAGGGGACGTCAACTAAAATGGAACACAAAGCACTTGGCTGTCTTTACCATTCAGTGCAGTGGTGCCTGAACATAACAGAATGAATAAGCTTGGTATCTTCCCTTCACCCATTCACGGCAGCTCACAGTAGGCGGGGTTGCCTTTCTTCAAGCTCATTAGGAGTAGCAGCCAAGTGGAAACCTATGTGACCTACGGTTGTGTTCCCCTCCCCCTTCTTCTCCTGAAAGACACCACCACCACATCGCATTTTCCTTTGTCCTTCAGCAGTTAGAGCTCAATCTCAGCAATATTCATGCACTTATTCATGCATACTTTCTTATCCTGCCTTCTTCCACCTCTCTTCCATCTCTTAGTTGGTATCCCCCAGTCTCTGCATTTCACTATGGGTCAAAAGAACAACCATAACCACAACTAGAAGACAAAAGAGGAGCGCCAGTGCTGCCCTTGTCTCCAAGAGAAAGGGCCTGTCTGTGGGGAATCAGCAGCAGGAAGAGGCCACCACAGTACTTCCAAAGGCCGTGCACATGTCTATAAGACTATCAGATTCATTATAAAATGCTCATCTTTCTTTCTCTTGTTTATCCCTTCAAGTTACAAAAATGGAATTTGATGATTTCTTTTTAAAATTTGAATGAATTCTTTAGCTTTTAATTTTATTGTGTGTTAAATGTGCTTTTATGGACAAATCTTCGAATTAATCACCACCTTAAATGTTTCTGTTGGAAAACAAGACTTCAAACACCATCCAACCTAGATGGGAAGACTCAAATGTCACCTATTTCCAGGATAAAGGCTGCCAGCCTATTTCTCTCTGCATGTGTATAGCTGTTATTAATTTTGATTTAATACAAACTCTATACATGTCTAGTCACCCTTCAGTTAATCTAATTGTTCATTCAGCAAGCGTGTAATTAACTGATCAGCTGCTACATGCCTGAGCATTGTGTTAGCTACTGAGGGAATTCAAAAGAACGTTAATGATTCCTAATGCCAGAAACATATGGCTCCCAGTCATCAGTTTGTTTTTCACATTAACTACAATTTCCTCATTAATAAAATAGTATTTCTAAAACATCCTACCTACCTCACATAGCAGTAGTAAAGAACCCATTTATGTTGCTATGTAAATTCTGAAACTAAATGGGCATATTAGTATTGAGCATAGTCACCTGTCCAGGGACTGGAGGGACTGTCCATCCCATCTCTCTAGAACTCGACATTCTTTCCCCCTGAAAGGCCTGCTTCCCATCAACCAGCTTGATTTCTACTTCCTCAGCACAGGACTCCCACTCTGCAGTTCTGGGAAGCCCATGTGCCAACTCACCCGGCAAGGCTCATCTCTTCAGTGAGAGATGGCTATCAGTAGTCAGCCTTTATCTGGGAAGACTCTTCATCTCATTAAAGACCTCAGCTTCTATAAAAACCACTAAGTGGCCTTCTGCTCCCCTTTTTCTTTCAGGAACACACATGCTCATGGAAGCCATTACAATCCCATCATGCAGCAACCTACACTCTTGACTGGACATGTGACCCTTCCAGCAGCCCAGCCCTTAAATGTGGGTGTAGCCCATGTGATGAGGCAACAACCAACCAGCACCACCTCTTCCAGGAAGAGTAAGCAGCACCAGTCATCTGTGAGGTAGGTGCTGAGAGCCTTGGTGGCCAGAAACACCAGAAGATTGAAATGCTAAACATTGCTCGGGAGTGGGGATTACTGGTGCACTGCCCTGGCACCTGTAGAGAGCAGCTCTTCCTACAAGAGCTGGGGGAGCATCTTACAGTCCACAGAACACTCCAGAGCATGCTAAAACCTCTTTCTGGGCTCTGTGCACATGCAACCCTGCCTCTTGACTCTCCCTAGTTCCTGTCCTCCTGACTCTCCAAGGTGGAGGCCTGAAGCCATGGTGTGCCTAATGTCTTGAGTGCTTCAGTCCTTTTTATTAAAGAAAAAGTAATAAAGCACGGTAAGGAAGATTTTATTTGAGCCCATGGGTGTGGGTACAGAATACTGCAGTGGAGGAAAGAGAGGGCTCGGCTCTGCACTTAGCATGGGCAATGAGAATTTTGCAGCCAGGAAGTAGTGTCTAGGTCATTTAGGGGAAACAATGTTTAGGAGACAACTGGAGGATTGTGGCTAAATCATCCTAACAAGATTCTCTCAAAAAAAAAAAAAAAAAGATTCTCTCTCGGTTTTTTAATTTTATTTATTTAATTTTTTTTCATACCAATCCCAGTTCCCCCTCCCTCCTCTCCTCCCACTATCCCGCTTTCCCCCACCCCACCCCACCCCCATCCATTCCCCAGAGAGGTTAAGGCCTCCCTTGGAAAGTCAACTAAGCCTGTCCCATCACCTCACAGAGGCTGGACCAAGGCCCTCTCCTACCCCCTCCTACCTCCCACCCCACCCCCATCCAAGCCTAGGCTGAGCAAGAGTCAGTTCATGCATCAGAGTTAGATCCCCTAACAGGAGTCTATGATGGTGATATTAACTGTCATCCGAGGAACAGTGGAGGATGAGGAATCTGATCATATATCAAGAGAATGGGGAAGGCCTCTAGCTGAAACTAGACTATCAGAAGGGCACAGTTGAGCCTATGAGGAGGTTCAAAGTCTGACTAAAGTTGGCCACACAATCTCTGTCATCTTTTCTAGAAACAATAGGCCTCTGAGTTTCCATTTGACTACAGATTACCAAGATATCTTTTTCAAAAACATTAGAGAAATGCACTTTCATTGAGATTTGAGATCAGATATATAACTCATAACTTAAAAATAAGCTGTTTAGCGAGCAAGTTAGATCATGAAACTACAGAACTGCTCCCACATGAACACATTTGGCTTAAATATAACTTTGGTGACTCCCAGGTGCTTAACAGTGGATGGCTAATCTTTCCTATTCCTTTAAACTTTACGCCTTCAGCATTGACACAAGGCTGTGTTTATGTGACTTTGCTGAAGGCAAACGTAGAGATAAATTAGCAGTACCAGGGACTGGGCCATGAAGAAAGGAGTTCCTGAAAAGAAGCCTGAAGGGAAGGTAGTAAAAGGAGGTCCATATCTGGGTTGTAGGTGTGGTTTGTAACTATAGATTAGTCAATAACTCATCAAACACTTCAGAGAGAGTGATAGTGTATATAGTATCAGCTATAGAGTTAAATAAACCTGACTTTTAAACAGGTTTCTAGGCTCCACTCTAAAAACAAACAGCAAGAGCAAAACCCACCACCTATAGCTGGTCAAATAGACTTAGGTCATGCAAACACAGAATTGCTCCCACAGTGCCCCGTGGTTTAAATGCACATCTTTGTTTATTTGGGATGGATTAAACAAAAGAAATCGGGGACAAAAAAAATCTAGTTCTAATTTCTAATTTTCTTTTAACTTGGGAAGGAAAGAGTTTATTTCATGGTACAGGTTGTCATCTAGGAAAGAGTTAATTTCATGGTACAGGTTGTCATCTAGGAAAGAGTTAATTTCATGGTACAGGTTGTCATCTAGGAAAGAGTTTATTTCATGGTACAGGTTGTCATCTAGGAAAGAGTTAATTTCATGGTACAGGTTGTCATCTAGGAAAGAGTTTATTTCATGGTACAGGTTGTCATCTAGGAAAGAGTTTATTTCATGGTACAGGTTGTCATCTAGGAAAGAGTTTATTTCATGGTACAGGTTGTCATCTAGGAAAGAGTTTATTTCATGGTACAGGTTGTCATCTAGGAAAGAGTTAATTTCATGGTACAGGTTGTCATCTAGGAAAGAGTTTATTTCATGGTACAGGTTGTCATCTAGGAAAGCTAAGGCTGCAGCTAACAGCAGAGACTGTGGATGAGCTCTGCTCACTTTGTTCCCAAACTCATGCTCACCTGCTCATACAGTGCACTGAGCCTGCTTATACAGTGCACTGAGCCTGCTCATACAGTGCACTGAGCCTGCTCATACAGTGCAGGCCTCCTGCACAGGGATGGTACCACCCGCACTGAGCTAGACCTTCTTAATCAATTGGTAGTTAAGAAAAATTCCCTACAAGCATGCCCAGAGGCCAATCTGATGGACACAGTTTTTCTGAGGTTCCTCTTTGCTGGTGTGTCAAGTCTATCCATCACACTAGTGAATTCTCTCTCTCTCTCTCTGTTTTTCCTCCTTCTCTTCCTCTTCCTCCTCCTCCTCTTCTTTCTTATCCTTCTTCTTCTTCCTCCTCCTCATATAGCCAGATGGCAGAAGCTAGATCTGTCTCCTTTCATTCTTATTCAAAAATTAATTCAAGGGCTGACTTCCCTCAAGCTGGCATCCTTCTTCATATCCCTTGTTAGGGTATTTCTGATAACACAAGGAAATTCTGCTTATATCAGTGGTAGCTCCCCAGAATGCTTTTGTGTGGCAGCCCTATGACAACATGCCAATGTCATTGGAAGCAGCAGAAACCACTGCTTTGGTCTCTATGCTCCATCAGACTCAGACAGGTGCCATACTAGAATACTGATCATACAGAACTGAGCTTAGCATTCTTGTGACCACCTTGACCCCACAACCAATTCAGCAAATCCTTCTCTGTCTTCTCACCACCCAGCTTCTTCAGATGAACACACTGCTTATGTAGGTCAGAATCCATATAGTTGCAAATCGTCTCTTCAAGTGTTTGTTATTATTGTTTATGAGATAGTGTCTCACTCTGAAACTCTGACTGGCCTAGAACTCACTATGTAGATGAGTCCTGGCTTCAGATTTACAGAGATCCACCTGCCTCTGCCTCCTGAGTGCTGGAAGATCAGTCTCTAGCAAAACTGTGAGAAACCACACAGACGGCTCTCCCCATGTAGTAATGCAGCGGACAATGCTTTTTTCCTGTAGCAGTGCCGAGTCAACATACTGTAAGTGCTGAAACTGTACAAGCTATAGCACGCATAACAGAGTAAAAGGAGCAGTCAGCCAGAAAGCCGTAGTATCTGCTCCAGAGAGGTCTTTACAAATGCAGCTAAAGCCAGCTATGCACAAAATCAAGTTCGCCTTTACCAAACTATTTTCATCTTACTTCTATCTCTTTACTAGACTCTCTAACGACATAGTAGGCTCAAAGATTTATTCTCTTTTGACTTTGGTCTTCACTGCATAGGTTCTAAAAGGATCAACAAAGGATTTGATAGGAAGAAAAAAAGTAATTGTTTCCTAAAGTTGCCAAAACTAGTATAGAATAAATTAATCCGAATTAAAAGGCCCTTTTGGTGGGCTAGAGAGAAGGCTCACCAGCTGAGAGCACTCAGGGTTGAGTCCCAGAGCCTCCATGGCAGCTCACAACCATCTGTAACTCCAGTCCCCTGGGATCTGATACCCTTTTCTGACATCCTAGGGCATCAAGCATACATATACATACATGCAGGAAAAACATTCGTTCACATGAAATAATAAATAAATCTAAAACTAATAAATAATTTTTTTTCTTTTTTTTTCTCTTTTTATTTTTTATTTTTCTCTGCTCCCCTCCCTGCCACACCCCTCCCTCCCTCAACCCTCCCCCAAGGTCCCCATGCTCCCAATTTATTCAGGAGATCTTGTCTTTTTATACTTTCTTTTCTTTTCTTTTCTTTTTAAGATTTATTTATTTATTATGTATACAGTATTCTTAGTATTCTGCATGTATGCCTGCAGGCCAGAAGAGGGCACCAGATCTCATTACAGATGGTTGTGAGCCACCATGTGGGTACTGGGAATTGAACTCAGGACCGTTGGAAGAGCAAGCAGTGCTCTTAACCGCTGAGCCATCTCTCCAGTCCCCTTTTTATACTTTCTACTTCCCACGTAGATTATATCTATGTAAGTCTCTCTTAGTGTCCGTATTGTTGTCTCAATTCTCTGGGATTGTGGTTTGTAAGATGGTTTTCTTTGCCTTATGTTTAAAAACCACCTATGAGTAAGTACATGTGATAATTGTCTTTCTGTGTCTGGGTTACTTTACTCAAAATAATGCTTTCTAGTTCCATTCATTTTCCTGCAAAATTTAGGCTTCCAGTTTCTGGCTATGACAAATAAAGCTGCTATGAACATAGTTGAGCACATGTCCTTGTGGCACGATTGAGCATCTTTTGGGTATATACCCAAAAGCGGTATTACTGGGTCTTGAGGAAGGTTGTTTCCTAATTTTCTGAGAAATCGCCATACTGACATCCATAGGAGTTGTACCAGCTTGCATTCCCACCAGCAATGCAGAAGTGTTCCCTTTTCTCCACAGCCTCTCCAGCATAAGTTGTCATCAGTGTTTTTGATCTTGGCCATTCTTACAGGTGTAAGATGGAATCTCAGAGTTGTTTTGATTTGCATTTCTCTGATGACTAAGGATGTTGAACATTTCCTTAAGTGTCTTTCAACCATTTTAGATTCCTCTGTTGAGAGTTCTCTGTTTAG